>CAJUYI010001534.1:0-23473 GCA_910591695.1 Galerucella pusilla
AAAAAATGGACCATATGATGCCTGAAGTAAATAAAGCAATAATCATCAAGTTTATATATTTTATTGAATAAAAAAAGTATACAATATATGAAACGTTTTTTTACATATTTCAATGACAAACATAAAGAAAAATAAATGTTAGGAATTCAACAACAATGCTGGGAAGTTTAAAGCTGTATGGAAGAATAACTACTTCTGTCACTTTTCATTTAATGAAACATGTTTTTTATAAAGATAAAGCTTACCGGGTGCACCTCACATTACAGTCTTTCACAATACATATTCTAGACATTGTCTCTTTAAATAAAATTCCTACTTTAAACATTAAAAATGGTTCTGGTCGACTTCGTGACCCTCGGAATTTGATCTGCAGTTGTCAGGCTAGGATCATAGATAACACGTTAGGATCTCAACGCTGATATATGTGGAAGAATCTGCAACTACCAATATCGGCGTTACAGCTCTCACCAAATTAGGAATTTTAGTACTGACGGGACTCCCTATGTAGCAGCACCCTCGCGCCTTCAGAGATCCCCTACCCCGCCCTGCCCTGGACAACGAACAAATAAAATGACAAATTACTTGTCAAATATTTATTTAGAATGGAAATTGAATGTAAAATTACTGTCTTATGTTTCTAAAACATTTAACGGCAAATGTTGATTGCAATCTTGTTTGAAAGCAATAATTGCTGCTTATTCAATGGAATTTATTTTTAACTAGATTTTAGCCAAATATTAAACTTAAAAGATGTGGACTGTAATGTTAATAACTATTTTGTGACAACCGCTGTCAAGTTTTGCTACGGGGAAGCTCGAAAAAGCTGCTGACAAGTGCTGTCATACAGTATTTCCATCTATAAAATAATAACCATTTATAATTCAAAATTGCGCGTTTGTGATTAATGGAAATTAAGACGAGAGAAATAGTCAATAGAAGTAATGATACTTAGGATTTAAACCCCAAACATAAAGTCTACCCTTTTTTTAGAAATTTCAAGTGCATCCCCTTTAATAGAACAATTATCTTACTTTCATGATCATGCTTTAATAATTTTAGTTATTATTAATATCAAAGACTAAAACCCATTCCTCTGTAAACTAAGTACCTATTGAAATATCGTAGCAATAGAAAAATCCCAATGTCAAATAACTTATCAATTACTTCTTCATTATTAAGAAAGGGAGAAAAAGAATTTTATAAGAAGTTCAAGGTAATACAGCAGCTTCCGGTTAAGCCGCTGCCAATGCCGACGCCGCCTCCGGGCCATTCACGTGGGTGGCGGCATTATTGATGTAACCATGTGCCCATCGTTGCGTTTGGATGCTCACAATACAAGCGAAAACGGAGCGTCGATGGAATTTCATAACTTATTTTTCACAGATACAGAGTATTTGTAAAATTTCCAAATAAATATCGGCAATTCCAAAGAAGAATTAAACAGAAGTGACTATATAAAATTCAAAGTATTTGAATGAAAAATATTGAATAAAGCATTGTGTTCGTATATATTTAACAATATGTCGATATTTTTTACAGAAAGGAACAGAAATAGGTGAATTGATGTTCTCTTTAAGTTATCTTCCGACAGCTGAAAGATTAACTGTAGTCGTGGTAAAAGCACGTAACTTAAAATTCTCCTCTGAAGTTCACGGAGAAGCTTTTGTCAAGGTAAGCGGTTACTGCCTTTTCACACATCTTACCACTTTTCTTTCTCGATACTAGGTACATGCACCATTAATATTATCGATGTATATTTAAATAATGAATGGCAAAATTTTGATAATATCAATAAAAAACGGTACCGAAATGAAAAAAAAATAAAAAACTTCACTTATAAAATGTTAAACACCAAGCTACTATAAATATAAACCCATCACTTGCTCCTGTAACTCGAAGAATTTGAAGAGGCTCTTTTTGCTGAATGAGAAAATATTTCTCAAACCCCCATCTGCAGCTTAATTATTAGTGGTACCTATCATTGTCTATAAATTATAGACATTGGTAGTAAATGTGTACATTATCTCTGGTATCTATGCTTATGGAGGCAAACTCAATTAACTAGGCGAGAACAATATACTGTGGATTCAGTCATAGACAACATAATACAGAGGACTCTGTACACTATAGAATTCTACCGGTCGCTTTCTACAGTAGATAATTGGTTGATAACTATTATTCCAGTCAACAGCAGTCAAAAATATCACTTTGTATTCTGTCGACAACTCTTCTTTTATTTCTGACATTACCATCTATTTGTAGTTTTCATGTAAACCATGGAGACAAGATATAAGGAGCACAAACTTGTATAGGAAAAATGACGAAAAAGTGTCCGCGAAAAGCATTGAATAGTAGATGGCGCGAGAGTAGCAAATTGGTCTGAGGACATAGTGAAGTATGCCGACCAAGTTAACCTAACAAAATCTCATAAAAGTTGATTCTAATTTAACAATTTTATTGTAGAAACGAGTGTTGTGAAAAGTTGTCAAGCTAGACTAAAATGATAAAAAAATATCACCGAATAGGCAATATATGTAACAACAGAAAAAATCAGTGATTGATGGGTACATATTTGTGCATAATGTGTAGGAATATGAGGAATATGTTTTATTCATTACTATTTTGCAACACAATTATATAAATATATTGAAGAAAGTTACCATTTACATAACTTTAAATAATTAACCATGACATTCCAACAAAACGTTTCAGACCAATTTGCTACACGAGCGCCATCACAATTTAACGCATTTCGAGGACACTTTTTATATACTTACAGAGTTTGTGCTGTCTAGTCTCCATGATGTAAACATTTCATAGTTCCTTCCCATTGTGGCTATGCTTCATTTTTTGTGATAATCTAATTTTTCGACGTGGGTAACCCCATAACTTTTTTCTGCGATCGATCTTTTTTGTTTACAGCATTGGTTGTCAGGACGGTAGGTTGTGTTTACTGGTTTCTAAGTCTAACACGTCGGTAAGTAAATTACTTACCGACGTCTTAGCCCTACATACATTTAAGTGGTCCTAAATAATATATTACTTCATTCATTACGTAAAAGGAACAAAAAAAATGAGAAGAGAAGAACAGAACCGAACAGAAAAGTAATAAATAGCATAAAAACAATTTTACCAAAATGCAAATATATTTTAAACTGATCGCGAAGTATAAATGTCACTTTTGACTTCTCGTACATTTCGAAGAAATTTAAATTATTTTTTTACTCCTGTTTTATAATATACTTATTAAAAGACTAAAATCTGTATTATAATGATATTCATTATGATACAAATTTTCATTATGATACAGATTTTTCAGCCAATAGGAATGCGACATTCGCACAATATTTAATATAGCCATGGATACCTGGTTGACATTTCTGAAATTAATTATATTAGGTCTGTTCCCTGCAAGAAAAGTGTAGCACTGAGCTATACGATTTTATTTATTTTAATTATGTTTTAATGCTTCTTGCAGTATACGAGTATACAAATGCAATATAGGTACATAGATAGTCCCAAACTTAGCCATTTTACACGCATTTTTTCACAGATAGACCTGAATTTTTCAAAATTATATAGCTCAGTGCTACACTCTTATTGCAGGCGAACAGACCTATTAAGTGACACTTAATTTGACAGCTGTAAAATGATTTTGATTTTTAAAAGTTTTAAATTTATTTGTTGTACAATTTGTTAAATTTATTTGTTGAAGTTCCTTTCATTGTTCTTGTTTTTATAATAAATGATAATTATTAATTGAATAATTCTTATTAATCGGAGTAGAAAAAATATTTTATGCAACTTTCATGTAATGGCCATTAATACACTCGCATATTATATACGAAACTCGCCTGCGGCTCGTTTCGTATCCTACAACACGCTCGTGTCTTAATGGCGATCATTACATGATCGTTGCATAAAATACTATTATTCGAAATTTATTTCAATATGATCGTGCAAAAAATGGTAAAAGCATCTCGAACTTTAAGGGTAATACCGGTCTCCAGCAAAATTGGAGGCTTCGGTACTCTCAGTCTCCAAACATTGCTGTCGACTGGTAAACAACCCCTACCGTTCTTAATACTTAATATACCATATGTTTCTTGTGTCGCATGTAGAAAACGATAACTACGATAGGTCGTGTAGAATCGAAGAATCGAGTCGATAGTAGAATTCTATGGTGTGCAGAGTCCCAGCACAAGACACACTGTATGTTTCTTCATGGGACTCTGATATGAAGTACCGTTAGTGGAAATATACATGTGTTTGTCGGTAATTCACTATTTCATCCTTGAGAATACAAATGATATGATTATAAGAATACAAAACATATAATTATTTATTGAGCAACATGACAAATATTGCTGTATGTTAACGGCCATGAGCGATGTTGAGCTAATGCACCGCTTTTGCTTCTCCCTTCCCGCTCTTGGTCAGTTATTTTCATATTAGGTGTTGCCACGTCTAATCACATTGAAAGTTTTTAATAATAACTCAAACACTGCAATAGAAGGAAATAAAATAGCGGATGAACTAGCAAAGAGGGGGACTGAAATACCCTTTTGGGGACCTGAACCTTTTTGCGGAATAAGCTCCAATGTAATATTGGAAGAAATAGGTAATACCGAAAATAAGAGAATTTTTTGGTGACTACAACTTGTTGAAATCAAATAAGTCAAAGTAAAACAAGAGTTTTAACAGGAATCTTATCAGGACATTGTCGCCTGAATGGTCACCTGAAAAAGCTCAAACTACTGGAGGAAGAAGAATATAGATTTGTGGCATGGAAGAAGAAACCACTTCATAGACATAATCCTAAGACACAGCACCTGTAAGATATCTGGATAAAAGAGGGTGTTGAAGACTGCAGATATCCTGAGAAATAGGACTAAAGGAGCTACTAGTCTCTACAGTTATAAAAGGAGGCTATAATACCTGATATAATATTTTAAAATTAAACTGGTTTTCGTGAACTTTATATGTTTTGTCTCCATTTCAAATCTTCGTATTCTATGATCTTTCTATTACCTATTAGAACATTCCTAATTCTCCAACCAGCTAATTTTCTCTCGCATTTATTTTTTATAACAACTAATTACAAGAAACTAGGGTGGCTGCCACGAGAAATAACATCAGCTATGTTTTAATAACAACTCGTAATTTCATTAGGAACGATTAAATTAACTTAATTTGTTTTACAAATTTCACGAGCTGTACACAATCTGTACTTAATTAAGAACGTAAGAAATTAACAATAGTGCTATTTGTTTTGTCACAGCCCTCGGCATTGTTTACTTTAACTTTATTTCTATGCTTGGAAATATAATTTTAAAATGTATCACAGTTTGTACAAATTGTACAAATGGATATTTTACAGGTATATCTGATGCAACATAACAGAAAAATAAATAAGAAGAAAACTTCAATAAAAAAAGGAGAGAAATGTCCAATTTTTAATGAGTCTATGATGTTCAGTGTACCTGCTCATACTCTATCGGTAAGTACCACACTAAGTACATCACTGTCTGTCAAATATCAGGTATCACAGAACGGATACAATCAACAGACTGTGCTGTTTGAAAATTTGGTTTCACTATATGAGGTGCCATCTGTAGTTTTGATATAGATAGGTAGTGAAGCAGAAGTTTAACAATCTCAATAGCGGTAAATGTAAACCACATACCCATTCATCTTTTTAAAAATTAGTTTTTGTTTTATAAATGAAACAATATTTCAAAAAGGAGACATTTCCACTTTTTATTTGATAAATTAAACAGTTTATTATTAAACGAAATATTATGAAACTGCCAACTGGGCAGTGTTGAGTGAGTTCGGTTTTTTATAGTCATCCTTGCTTTTTTAAAATCCGCATGACCCAAATGAATCAATGTTTTTTTTTCAGACAATCCAATTACGTCTAACTGTAGCAGAAAATACAGCTGACGAATCAAATCGGGCAATACCAATAGGACACGTTATAGTAGGTGCCCAAGCCAACGGTAGATCATTAGGTCATTGGAATCAAATGTTAACAGCACTCAGGAAACCTGTGGCCATGTGGCATTGCCTCAGAAAACAGTCTGAAGAACCAATAAAGTGTAAAACACAAGTTTAGTATTGTTTTTACGATTTTCATATCAAAAACAATACTTTTTTGTGAGAATACCACATAATATTAAAAAGCCGGTTTTAAAATTGGGAAGTCATAAAATTATTTGGGTATTTCTGTGGTCTTGCGAAAAAGTAATATCGCTATAAAACTAATACCTTGACAGATATTAATGAGCTGAATTAAACAGTGAATCATTTATGAATATTATGTTAATCGATATATAAATGAACCAATTTCTGTCAGCGCATGTGAAGTACAAAATAATATTGTGTATGTGTTGGCTGAAACTAAGAGCTGTTTAACACGGTACTAATTTAAGAACTAAACATTTAGTGCGAGATAATATTGGAAACAATATTGTTCACAAAAAAGTTGACTGTATGATATAGTAAATGAATTTGTTCCTGAATTTAGTGCAATCGCATGCGCATAGTAACTTGAAAATAGGTCAATATTGATCAATATTGGTTCGAAAGGTTCCTACATTTTTTTTGCTGATCTGTAGTGGATGTATTGGGAAATAGCGATGGAAAAGGAAAAATGTTTATTATTGGGAGGTGCGGTTAAATTTGTTTTTGATTTCAGTTATGTTAACACAGGGTCGGAAAAGCTGCAGCTCCAAACATATCTTTTCTAATGCGTTATTTCGAGCATGTTTATTTTTATAATTATTATGTTTCACAGCATATAAACAAGGATAATGATTTGTTCAATTCAATTAGCAATTTTACCTGCTCCTGAGACCATGACATATTTAAGTTTTCAACACAACTCAACGCTACAAAATAAAAGCGCACTTTTATTTATATTTGAGGATATAGCCGTACATAACCTTAAAATCCGATTTGGGCAAGCACTGCGCCTGTTTAGTATTATTGTATACAAGAAAAAAGAACATGAATGTGTTCCAATTTCTTGCATGCAAGTTGACTGAAAATGCGCGCGCAACCACTTTTATTCAATTTAGGCTGAAATATATTGTACCGTGTCAAACGGCTCTAACTCAAAACGTTGAATTTTTATCGAGTACATGCATTTTACATTACGTACTATACCGGCAAAAGTGTTAAAAATGATAATCTGTATCCCGTACTGAAAGTAATGTGTCAAAATTAACGTCATTATTTTTATAAGCAACAATATTATGCAATTATTCAATAAGTAATCAGAAAAATATGCATAAACACAATTTTTAATTCTGGTAAATTATAACCGTACCAATAAAATACTGTTATGGTTTCAAATTTCGAACTCGTTCATTGTATCATAAACTTCTTCGCGTTAGTGGAGAAAGTTATACACTTTTCTTCACTTCGCGTATTAAGATGGCCTACATATTAGAGTCCACAATCAAACAAATTGTGGACAAATAAGTTACATATTTATAGAATAAATTAATTGTTTGTTGTGAGATGTAGTTATGACCTTTTTTGTGAAAAAAAATAATTGGAAGTGGTTTATTTCCAAACTGTACGTTTATGTTCCGAAGTCAGAGGACCCACAACAAAAGACTCTATACATGTACCTACTCGCGTACAGTATGTCTTTTTTCAAAGTTTCTCACTACCCATCCACTTTTCTACATTTATGGTTGTTGTATCGCCGCTTTCATGTCAATCATGTCATCCTTTAGCGTTTAGTGATATAGGTAGGCACTGTGGAAAAGCAAACACAAGACCCTTCCAACCAGGCTTGGGTAGTTTACGAGCGACCTAAGTGGGAAGGGCTCTTATTTTTTTAATGTAGAATTTATTTTTCTTTCATCTAATTTATTATGGAATGACCCTCCATTAACAACTAGGTATTAGTCGAGTGTAATAATACCAAAGTATGCCTGGTACATGCAAGAAAAAATCGTATCAGATCTCTCATTAAATTAAATGTGAAATCGAAGGCCTCATAGTGATAGTGAACAAAATATATGAGTCATGCAAAAGAAGTGAAAAACTGAAAAAGCGATGAGCTAGCTAGCAATAGGACTTCGAAATGAATTGAGCGCTCCTAAAGGCGACCGATTATGCCCAACTAAAATAATAATACGCTGGCTCCTCTGACTTTTTAGCACTTTTACATATACAAGCGATTACTATCAAATTATTTACATACTCAGCAGTAAAAACCGACTCATCAGCAGACTTTTAGTAAATTTAATACCTAATTGGAGTCAACACATAGGGTGACTTCGCTAATAGTCGGCCATTTTTAATGACATTCAAATTGAATAATAAATTGTTCAGGTGTTTTCTAACTTAGGGTGCCAACTCTTAGATAGTAAGAGACCACAACTATTAGAGTATTTATGTGTTTACTGGGAAAATATTGAAATAAAGTTAGTAATTTTTTGTTAATATTTTTACTTATTTAAAATGCGCATTTTTTTGTAGTTGGCCATATATATCCCATAGTGTAGCTCGTAAATTGAAACAATTTACTTCATACAGTCAGCGTCAAAATGTCTCCACACCGTACTTACGCTATTCGTAAAAATAGGATAATTCGGTAATAATAGCCAAACTGATGTTTTTTTAAATAATTTATTTATAAATTAATGTTCACAGAAACAAACAGAATATGTTTGGAAAACGAACAAGGTATTTCACGAAAACAAGCATACAATTCCTATCCGAACCCAATATACTCTGCATGTTTACCTTATTTTACCTCATCTAGTGTTTAGTGTTTTTTAAGCTTTCCAGCGAATATGTATGTATTTTCCTTTTTGGTTGCTTGGGCATCGTCTAGAATAGCAAAAAAGCAAAGTTTTGGCGAAAATATGCCAAAAAAAATAGTGAATAAATTTTGTAGCCGACTACTATAGTCAAATGCCTATTAGGATGCTGTTCTAGCAGTCGGCCACCAAATCAAAACGTTCTGCTTATTCCTACACTTATGCCCAGTTTCACCAAACTACGATTAATCTCGGATTAATTAAGTCGGATTAATTAAGCTGACTTAACAATATTTCCCGTTTCACCAAGCATCAACCCGTCCGAGATGATCGCGATTTATCAAATCACGATTAGATCAGCAAACCATTTTGGCAACGTTGTGGAATGCAGAAAATTCTATTGTTCTGTAAAGATGTATAGTTCTGTGTCAATCATTGAGATTTGATTTGATAACGTAAACATAACCATAAATAATATTTTGTATTTACACCGCTCTGGTTATTTTATTTTTGTAAGAATAAACTTATAAAATAAATAAACAATGACTGACGTGCGGAAGCTGAAAAAAGAGAGACCCAACATTCACAGTGCAGGATAAACAGATCTTAGTAGATATAGTATATATTCACATATAATTGAGAACAAAAAAACTGATAATGAATCTATGAATTCAAAAAATTTATGTTGGGAGAAACAACACAAGAATATAATTCCGAAGCAGCATGTCCAAGAACAACGATTGTGTTGAAAAATTGTTGGAAGAACGAAAAATAAATTCATCTTCACCACTATCGTCTTCGAAGGCCATATCATAAACTCTTCGAAATGCCATAATGAACAATATATCGCAAAATATTTATAAATATTTATTCCTCATCTATAATATAATATTGAAATCTGAACTAATCGGACTTCAGACTGATAAATCCACCAAAAATGGCCGATTTGTACTAAATCGCGATCAGTCGATTTAATCCCGCTTTTGAGCATGGTGAAACGTTTTAATATGTCAATCGTGATTAGACGCTCCACTTACGAGATAAATCGGGATTAAAACTGTTGGTGAAACTGGGCCTTACCTTTTTAGGGCCGGTTTTACAAGAGAGATTTATACTAGGTATAGTTATTCTGGGAATAAAGTTATACCAGAATTTATACCTAGTTTAAAACTAGTTGGTTTTACAATGCTTTTTTACACCGGTATAGCAATTCTTCGAGTAAGAATAACTATACCTAGTATAAATCTCTTTTGTTAAACCGGCCCTTAGTCATAAAACAGCTTCTAGACACTTATAAACTTGCATAGGTATTTCTCTACTTTCATTAAATGCTACTAGAGTTCAGCTTGTAAACAGGTAGCTTTTAGGCGGGAATAAAATTGACGTAATAGGATTGATTTGATTCCAAGGTTAGAGAGAGATGAAAGTTTGCTGGTATAGAAGAAACCTATTTCAAATTGACAGTAAACTCAATTTATTATTAAAAAGGGACTATCAAGTGGGGACCGGCTTACCTATACATTTGCATATTTCTCCACTTTCATTAAATGCTACTTGAGTTCAGCCAGCTTGTAAACAGGTAGTTTTTAGGCGGGAATAAACTTGACGTAAGAGGATTCATTTGATTCTAAGGTCAGAGAAAGATGAAAGTTTGCTGGTATGGAAAATAAACCTATTTCAAATTGACGGTAAAGCCAAATTATTATAAAAAGGGGCCGGCTTACTAGCGAAATCACCCTATACAGTCCCTGAACTACTAGAGAAAAGAATGGAGGTTTATAAAGTTAGCCAAAATAATTTTACTGAATACTATTATAGTGGGACATACACTCACACCACACTTGTCACAGTATTCATTAGACAACATAGTTACCATGCAGATAACTTGGCTTCCTATCGAATAGTTAAGAGGGTATCAGAAATAGGTGAATAATTGGTAAATAGGCGCTAAATAAACTGCAGTAAAATCGTAAACAAATATAACCTAAAATGCAGTGTAATAGAAATTAACTTGCATTACCTACTTGCAAAGCTGCAGCTATGCAAAATTTTGTGATCCTAGTGCTAAGTCTGAATTGTAAATATCTTCAAACTTCTATAGGGCGTGCTCACCAACTGACAAGTTGGAACTAATGACAGTCGTTCTGAGGACAAACAATCATTTTAGATTTGTAATTTAGTTGTTTCGTATTGATTGAATGATCCTTATTATTATAAACTTTAATATAGAGCTTTTAAAATACCTAAGCCATTGAAAACAATGTCGAAGAAACCACCAAATCAAATGAACTCAAACACGATCAAAATAACTATTAAGAACCACGTGTTGAGCAAAGAACGATTGTTTATCACCTGGGCGACTGTCACATGATGCTACGTGGAGTTGCCCTATAAACTTCAACAAAAAATACGTAAGCGAAGAACAATATTTTGGCTGAACATATAAGCCCCTGTTCTTCAATCCATTGAGTTAAGGTATAGTGAGTATCACGCTAAATGGTAGTGGCTAAACAATTATAATAAAACCAATGGGCTCATTTACATATTTTTTTATTTTACCATTAGGATGAGCACATCATTTTGAGGCTCTGTGCAAAAAATTAGACGTCAGCGAGACTCCTAAGTCGCCTAAAAAAATTAAACAACTCTCCTCTCAGAGTTTCAGGCGTGACGTCATCGCATATGAAATCTCTCGTTCAGGGAGCGGATACCGCGCCGATCGATTTTCGGTTATATGACTACTTAGCTAGTAACAGTACTTTGCTTGCTTATATGCTTATTATTTTTCATTATACGTTTTAGCAAACTCTAAACAGTGTTATGTTTGTGAAATAAGAACGTTTAGAAATAATTTAAACTATTCGACACAATGGACCAGAACCAGAGTAAAAAAAGCTATAAATGTAAAAGTACAACGATTAAAACATCTAACAAAACATTCATTTCTATCAATGAGGATGCAAAAAAAAAACGGAAAGGCAGAAACGCATAAAAAGACTCAAAGCATTCACTGATAAGTCAACATACTTTGTTTGTGTATTTTTAGGATTTCATTTATCTTCAATCAGAATCGTTATAAATTACCTTATAAAATACGTTGTGAATCCATATTGAGGTTATTGAAAACCACACACTTGTATTGATCTAAATTTATTAAAAAAAGTAGATAATATTGTTCTTATAGCTTGTGGTGTTATTAATGTTCAAAATTATTTAATAAAATAATGGGTCAGTTCTTCACAAATTAAATTTTATTAAATACTGCTTTTTTTCCAAAAAAATAGGTAATCTTTTTCAGTAGATCATCAACAAAACTGGCGTATATTATATGTTTTGAAAGAAATTATTTTATTTGATTCAAAGTCCAGATCAGCTCTAAAAAATATCACTTTTTTACCAGTGAGGTGCATGTGCATTTGAATCTGATATAAACATTTGGAACCGGACCAGGAATAAAATAAAACATATGGAATCACCATGTATATCATTTGAGAGAGCATGTATTTATGAAAATATTGACAGTGACATTCTTGCCGGAAAACAGCCAAAAACGATGTGTCACATAGTATAAAATTATAATTTGATAAACTCGTGTTTTTTATTAAAAGACTTCATAATCATTAGCAAGTCCACTTCTGGAAGATTTAAGGAGTCTGTTTTTCTTAAAATCAGGTCTACACATTTTATTTCATTAACACAAAAATTTTGTAAGTAATTCAAAATAAATAAATTCTACGCGAGGCACGTTACAGTCAGAAGCGTAATGTTAGTGCACATTAAATTTCGTATGCGGTGACGTCACAGTCATAGTCCTCGCCCCGCTACGGTATGCTTGTTTAATTGGTTGTATTAGGAGAACGACATATTCTATTGACATGAAATTTTCAGAATCATATTTTTATTCTTAATACTTTGTTTTACGACAGTTAAGAATGATTTAAAAATGTTAGTAAACGAGCCCATTAGACCCTTAAGTTGTCAAACCCAAGAATGACCGGCATAAACAATAATTTCTAGGTAAAGGTTTCCTACACAATGGCATTAAATCAGGTAGTTTATTGCAGTTGATGAGCCAATACGATTTAGCGTGAAACTTACTATATATCGTCAAATGGGGCTACTTTGATCAGTTTTTTGGCTTTTATTGTAAAATCCGGAGACGCGCGTAAATATTTCTGATTGTAAAAAATGCAAGGTGATGTAAGAAGTTCTCTTCTGTACTCTGACAAAAAATATTTTTTGTTTGTCTACACATGTCCCGAAAAAAATTAAAATGAGCTGATTCAAAGTTTTACGGTATTTGGGATTACTTTGATCACTTGACCTTTTTGCGTGTTTTAGCCATGTAAGGCAGCGAATCAGTCAAGTAACCCCAACCATCGGATACTTATAAAAAAAAATTTAAAAAGAAATTTTCAAAATTGAAGAGAACAACTCTTTTAAATTGAAAATAACAATTCTTTATCTCCATAACTAAATGAACCCAACATTTTCAAAAAAGCAAAAAAATATTCTTAGTGGTATTTACAAAAAAAGGAACGAGAAACTTTGTTAAAAACTTAGTTGATCGATATTTTTGAGAAAATACGATCCCCTCCTCGACTTTATTACAGCAATAACTTCAGTCGTTTGGATGATGCTTTCGTCTGGTACATCAGGGAACACGAAGAAATTTGTTTTTTTCCCCACTCGTTCCCTCATGATCGGGTGATCAATGTTCCCCATACCAATCGATCAAAGTTACCCCAGGACGTCTATTCTTGAACAATGAGCGGCATAGATTTATGGCGAATGATCACATGAGGCGATCGTCGTTATATTCTTGGCCCGTGATCCGATATTATTGATCTCATGAAAATCATAGTAAAGAGGTTTTTTAGCGTTACTATTTTTCTATGCATTCCGTAATTATTCTGTCAGTTCTCTGTTTCTTTGAATCTTAAATTCATGTGCATAGAGTTGAAAAAAATACTTTGTCGGGAATTTTAGTGGTTTTTAGTGTTCTCAATCGGTGTTTTATTATGGACATGGAGAACTATTATTTTTGGTACGTAATGATGGATGATTTACGGGAGGCAGAGGAGGAAGTACGAATTGACGAAGATAGGGGCTCCAGATTCTTATATGACCAACGCTTGGAAGCATACCGTTTGTGGGGGCACGTTTGTGTAAGAAGTGAACGCGACTCATTTTTATTCAATTTCAATACTAATTGATTAACAAACAGACTACCTTTTTTATTATTGGTAATAGAATTTAACAAAACAAATATAAAAAATAATTAATGACAGAAAATTAAGACAACCGTACAAAAAAAAGGCTAAAAATTACTAAAAAGTAGATCTTTTGTATCAAATAATGCTGGCAACAACGCAGTAATTTTGAACGTTCACATGTAGGTCATATTATGTAGGTTCAAGAATTAGTCGATTTAAAGTATTATTCTATGGTCGATTTCGACCATGGGAGTCGATAGATCGCACGGGATAGACCCCATCATACGAGAGAAGCATTGGATCGTATGATTTTCAAGAATAGCTACCCAGGTGATTTTGGAAGGTTCCCAAAGAATGTAAGCAAACCACAGAATATGGAGGGTATTACTTATGAGGGAATTAAAATTGGAAATTATTTCACCTTTTTTCACATGAAAACGGAAATGACCGGCACCAAACCTGCCTTGCCGCTCTCTGGGAACATCTGACTGAATGTGTGGCTAGTTGCCTGCATTCTCTGGTCAACGGTTTTTAAATAAGGGCACGTTTACATGTTGAAAAGCCAAAAGTCAAAGTTACCCCAGAATTATCAATGCAGCCCCGTTTGACGGTATAGATATACAATATATTTTTATTTCTGTTTTTTCTTTCGTATTTTTGAAGCAGTTGCTCATTTGTTTGTAACAGATATTATATGAAATTAAATGTATTGGCATCGGTGCTGAGTAATGTCGATAATGTATTTGCCTTTCTCCAAATATATCTAAACTCTGTGAACATAGTGTTGATTCATATCAAAGTAGTGATTTTAACTTTTCATGCTTTCTATAAAAGAATAATCCAATGGATGTCATCAAATGTTCAAAAACCTATAAAACGTTCATCTATTGATATTCTAGTTTATTGACATACCCAGTCTCCATGGTACGGGATAGGGGGGATCATTCAACCAATTTTTAATGTTTTGCCTGAATTATAGCAATAAAAACAAATTTTGTTGATTATGTTGCTCTAAATAATTAGTTCAACACCTTATCAAATTATTTATAACACTTTGAACTTGAAATCGCATATAGAAAATAGTTTTTTGAAATCTTCAAAAATATAATAGAATAGACTCAAACTGTATGTCCAACATACTTCCCGTAAAAAAATACACGATATAATTGAAAATTAAATGAAACAATTATCCTTGCGATTATCATACAGAGCTCACCTCTAGTCATAATCATCTCAAACTACATAACTTTTCCGCTATTCCAAATTCTTTCAATTCTTGAGTTTTATCCGGTGACAGTTATATACTCTGATGTATTTTTTGTCTTTCCATATTGTGTTATACCATGTTACTTGAAATATTTTACATTTTTTATACTTATATATTTTATATTTTTATTCTTACATATTTTATTTTGTATAAGTATATTCAATCTTTATCTCGTACATAGTACATAATTACTGATTCACCTATATGCATTCTCACACACAAGCAGAGTGTTCTGCTTTGTAAGTATACTTTCAATTTGAATTATATTTATATAGATAATCCTATAACGATGTACCTATATTATTATCCCTATACTACTTATCTCTCATACTCATACACATTACTCTTATACTATGTCTTATTTAGTTGTATCTCTTCTGTATCTTATTTTATATTGTATAAACCTCATATAGAATTAAATTGCCTATCACGCACAAGCTGTATCTACATCAGCTTCTGTGATTATTTCTGTTTATTCATAAAATATTGGTATGCATTGTAAAAAAAAACTTTCTATTATTACTGAATAAACATTATTATTATTATTATTATTTGCAATTTGGTTGAAACTACCCTAGTAGTGAGGTAGTTTCAACCACGAAGTGGTGTAGATTCAACCTATGAATAAATATATAGTAATTTCTTAATAGCCTTTCCAATATAATAAAATTCTGTCATTTTAGAGAAGAATCGCACTATTACAAAATCTTCTCCTTTTTTAGATATTCTGTGTCATCCAGAAGTGGGAAATGGGAAACTGTCAAGCGACTCATCATTGTCAGAGTCTGAAGGATTCACAGATATGTCTGATTCAGAGGAACTGACATTTTCTTGGGGGACTATTTTACGTTTGACTCTCTGCCCAGAACTCTTTGAAGATAATTTTCTCTCTCGTTCTTTTTCTAAGGACTCATTTTCAGTCAGCTCAGGAGTCGACGTATTATTTTTAGATTTCGTTTCTCTTTTCCTATTAACAATTTTTTTACGTTGATCTATCTTCGGATATAGTAGAATGTTTTGTAATAAATTGGCTTCTTGTGAATTATCTTTTTCATTTTGATTTTCTGGTGTCATGGTGGAGTTGTCTGCTTTACTTTATTCATTAATTTCAATATTACAGAGCTTGCTGTAAAATCATCATCCAAAAACGCTAGTCTATATATCAGCCATAGTCCAGGTTTTTTAAATGAATCAATTTTATTATTAATTGTAAATGCACGAAAATATACCAGTTTACTCAATTCACCAATATTTCTAATGGTACATAATTGTTTTGCCCGGATGGGAAAGTATAGCCAATCATCAAAAGCCACGACCAAAGCAGATTTGAATGGGCCATACAGACCAATATCCAACGGTTGGAAAGGATGCGTAGTGTGGGGTGGGTACCGGCACAATTTAATACTTTTAACAGAAGTGTGTGACTGATGACTGTCAATTAGCATCAATATTTTATTTCCTTGACTGCAATTTGTTTGTTGTGCAATATGATCAAAACTTTTGGAAAAAGTTTGCTGGACATCCAACCACTTTTATTTCCAAGAACAAGGCTGGATGGAGAAGCATCGGTCACATAGGTACTCTGTTGGATTTCTAATACGTGGAACGACAAATCATTTTCATCAATATTTGCTCTATTTGTTATCCTAATAAGTATATTTTTGGGGCGTATAAAATTATTTTTCAAAATTAAAATTGTTATGGGGTAGATTCAAACACTGGTTGAATGTAACCCATTTTTTCTGGTTGAATCTACCCCACGCGTATTTAAATAAATTAAAAATTTATCGCCAAAAGTCTAGGTATACAGTTTGAGGTTAGAAATTCACTGTCAACTATTTCTACACATATTAAACCCTTAGTTTAAAATATTACATTAGAAAAAACATCAGCTAATTCCCATGCAATATACCAGAAACAAATATTAAAAAAGCCTACCATCATAAGTGACCAAAATTACGGAATATTTTCCAACTTTTTTTGTTTGAACAACGGATATTTTGTACACAGCTGAACGGTATGAAGTTGTAGATTTTGCTATATTTAAGCGCCAAATTCAAATAAATTATGAAATAAACCCACTGGTTGAATGTTCCTGTGGTTGAATGATCCCCCTTTCCCCTTACCCGGGCTGGAATTTGAAGTGGGTAAGTTGTATTATTTTCCTGCTTTTAAAATCTTTATACATTACATGGTTGGAAATGAATTATTTTTTCCGCCTTTGTTACATGATTTTCTACTTAAAAATTCATTGGATTACTCTATTATCCTTCTAGCACCCTTAAAAGTGTTGACTTCCAAAATATGTGATAAGTGAAACAATGTTACTGTTGAAACTATTAAGATTCTATCGTATATTTATGGATATGTTTTTCATTCCGTTCTTCTACTTGTTAAGTGTACCATCTTTTTGACAATAAAAAATTTCTATGTATCTATATCAGTGATAATGGAAAATGTTTTTCTAGTAAATCTCCATTCATTATATTGACGCTCAAACTGTCACATTGTTTATTGATACTAAAATTTTTCTTAATATTTATTTTTTTATCATAACTATTATTTTTTTTTAGGACCTAAACTTTGGCCGGAAATCACAATAATGTCTTTTTCAACCCACCAAATCATCCCCATGCCTTCCACTTTTAGCCGTTTTTGTAATAACCCCCTGTGCAACCTTCACCTACCTAACTTCAGACAACAATTTTGTTTTCAAAAAAGTTAATTTGTCTGGTCTATCACTGCTAGTTACAGAAAAACATTTTTCATACAGACTTAAATGATCCCATAGCTAAAACAGTTCTCCACCAATAAAAATATCATTAATCCCCAAATATTTATTAACAATCTCCCTACATGGTTAATATAAAAGTGTTGGTGGAGTCGAATATATATATGTTCTATCATAAATACAATTTATCTATACGTTTTTGCTTTATATACGCTGTGATACAATATAAATAAAGGGCACATCTAATCCCAACTGTTTTTTATTTTATGAAAAATGATCTCAAATCTCAAATATTGCATAAAGGTAGTTGTCGTGCAGTTTTATTTAAAAAAAGGGGGGCAAGTTAGGGTTGTGAGATAATTTTTCTGACAATGTCACGTCACGGACATAATGAAAATGAAAGTCACGTCAGATATTTTTATGACACCCTTATCATTTATTTTTTATCAATTTTGATTGAAACAAATATCTGACCGTCATTGTATGTATGTATATGTGTGTTTTGGGGTGACAGTCACTGAGACCTAAAAGATCTATTGTGCCCCCTTACTTCTACTCAGTTTCTGAGGAGAGTCTCAAAAACTAGTAGTTCCTTTAGTCCTATTTCCCGGAGGAATTTTAGGATGTCTGCAGGCTTCAACTTAGGTAAATGTTCCTCTTCTATCCAGTAATCTCCTAGGTGCTGTGCTCTAGGATTCTGAAGTGCTGTGCAGTTGGAAAGTATGTGGATGGAGGTTTCTTCTTCTATTCCACAAAATCTGCATTCTTCTTCCTCCACTATTTTGAGCTTTTTCAGGTGCCCATTCAGGTGACAATGTCCCGTTAGGATCCCTGTTTAAACTCTCAGCGCAGTTTTACTCTGACTTATGCATTCTTTTGATCTCAACAGGTTGTAGCCACCCAGAAGAGTCTTTGATTGTATAAGCCCTACAGATCTTCTCTTTTTCTCGGCTTTACTTATTCCTTCCAATATTACATTGGGGCTGATTCCGCAAGAGGGTTCAGGTCCCCAGAAAGGTATTTCAGTCCCTCTCTTTGCTAGTTCATCTGCTATTTCATTTCCTTCTATTCCAGTGTGTCCATAGTAAGGTGACTATGTTGTTCTCGCCTAGTTCATTGAGTTTGTCTAGGCATTCCCACACCATTTTGGAACTGATTACACAAGAGCTCAGTGCCTTAATGGCTGCTTGACTATCAGACATTATGATAATCCTTTGTCTTCTGTATCCTTTATCAATATTGAACTGGGCGCACTTTCTTATGGCGTGGATTTCCGCTTGAAAGATACTTGGAGTTTTTCCCAAGCTTTCAGAGTGTTTGGTTCCTGGCCCGAACACTCCAATCCCAGTTCCTTCTATTGCTTTTGAGCCGTCTGTGTACCATTGAATGGCATTCTTTCCAAGTCTGGTAATGGTATTTGGATCCCATTCCTTCTTGTTGCTCATTTCCGTAATATCTATCTGACCATCATTTAAATACCTATATGACAGTAACAAACACTATAACTGACCGTCATTAAACTATATACAGGGTGATTCATAAGTAATGGGCCAAATTGTAAATCTACGTTCAGAAGGCCAAAATAATAATATTTTCATTAACAATAATGGGTCTTAGTCTGTTCCTTAACAATAATGGGTCTTAGTCTGCTCCTTACTGAGGTACAGGATGTTAAAGCGAATAAAATAAAATAGATTTTTGCTAATAGATCAGCTACTTTTTTATATAATGACTTGAAAATTGGGTATGAACTATAGTTTTTGTAAGGGTAAACAGGAATGTGTGAGAGGATTTGAGTTAACTCGTAGATGTCGCCACATGCGCCATATGAATAAGATGAAATCAGCTACAAATTTTTTATCGCTCATTATTTTACAACCATAAAAACCGTTCCTGGAACGTGCACTTCACTGGATTCCATTTCTAGTAGACTATCATATCTTTGGAATGTCATAAAATAACATATTTATTTCACATTTTACCAGAGATGTGATCTAATATGAATGGACCTTAATAAAATTTGACAACAAAGTTTTGTAGTCTTAAACTTCAAAATATTATTGATTGTCTAGTCATATTTTTTTCGTTGTGTCAGATAGGGAACAAAAATTATTTTATCATTATTTAATCTTGACAAAGGTAGCTGGAACGCTACCGAAACATCGAAATAAAAAACGTTATTGTGGTTTCATACCCAAAAAATAATAAATAATGCCACAAAGAACTCACAGAAGTTACTTATTTAATTTGGATAGCCCCATAATTTCTGTAGAAAAAAGCTATACTTCTTTGATCTTCAAAATATCAACGATTTTCGAGATATTTGAATTTTACTAATTAACTACACTATATTCCACGGTAGCCGACGTAGCATTAATCTGTTAAGACACAAGCATATTAACTGGCGTACAATAAATGTGTTCTATTACGTAATTTTTGTATGGTGTCATTTTAATATTATAACCAATAAAATTATCAATTACGGTTAGGTAAGGCCGGCGACACATTTGCGGTTGCAACCGCGCGGTCACAACCGCTATAACGTTCACACATACAAGCATACACCTTGTCATACCGAGTCCGTCAGTTCAATAATCAACATGGATTTGGTAGAAACGGTTGCTATAATTTATGCTCAAATTAAGAAATCGAAGCGAAAAAGGAGGTACTGGGTCCATCCTTTACACAAAACGCGCTTGACGAATGGTCAATTTCATTTTCTTTTCTACGGTTGAGAGATCTTTGTATGCCTTGTCGGTAACATCCCACAGGCACGTCTTACTTTGCACCAGAACAATAAATTTTTCGGTATCGAAGACGTCCATGTTCAAAACTCGACTGGCTAGGTTTGTGGCCGCGCGGTTAATGTGAACAGTCAGGCAAGTAACAACATGTTGCATTTCGGACGGATCTTGCCGCGGTCGCGCGGCTATCCGTCCGAAATGCAACATGTTGTTACTTGCCTGACATTAACCGCGCGGCCACAAACCTAGCCAGTCGAGTTTTGAACATGGACGTCTTCGATACCGAAAAATTTATTGTTCTGGTGCAAAGTAAGACGTGCTTGTGGGATGTTACCGACAAGGCATACAAAGATCGCGACAAAAAAATTACTGCTTGGCAGAAGATTTTAGAAGAAATGTGTCCTAACCACAATTCGTGAAGTCCGGAAGAGAGAAGAGCAAAAGATAAGAAAAATTCATAACTTAAATAGGTACTTTATAAACTACAGAAAATGATTTATTCACTTTTTACAAGTTGTGTATTGAACAACCACTATATATTTGTTTACATCATATCAGTTTGCCAACTTAAACTGCCTTCAGGCGATACGAAGTAATAAGTAAAAAGATTTCTGACATGTTGTCCTCGTAGTTGTTGACCCCCAGTCCCGTGTACATCTGTATCATCTAAGCAGCACGTTAGCGTGTCTTCAAATTTGTAACCATCCCTTCTTCTAACAAAATTGTGCAAGATGCAAGCTGCTTTTATCACCATCACTGCAAAATCTGGTTGCACTAATATGCTACTATGGAACACACGCCACTTATTGGCCAGAATACCAAAGGCGCATTCCACGAACCTTCTAGCTTTTGTTAACCTATAATTAATAATTCGCTTGTTATCTGTTAGGTTACGCCTTGAATAAGGCCTTAATAAATTGTCGTGCAGAGCAAAAGCTTCGTCGCCCACCAAGACATAAGGGTAAACACGATCACCCGAATTTGGAAGAACCTCCTTTTTCGCTTCGATTTCTTAATTTGAGCATAAATTATAGCAACCGTTTCTACCAAATCCATGTTGATTATTGAACTGACGGACTCGGTATGACAAGGTGTATGCTTGTATGTGTGAACGTTATAGCGGTTGTGACCGCGCGGTTGCAACCGCAGCCGCAACCGCAAATGTGTCGCCGGCCTAAATGGTGAATTAGTAAAATTCAAATATCTCGAAAATCGTTAATATTTTGAAGATCAAAGAAGTATAGCTTTTTTCTACAGAAATGATGGGGCTATCCAAATTAAATAAGTAAGTTGTAAAATAATGAGCGATAAAAAATTTGTAGCTGATTTCATCTAATTCATATGGCTCATGTGGCGACATCTAAAAGAGTTAACTCAAATCCTCTCACACATTCTTGTTAACCCTTACAAAAACTAGTTCATATCCAATTTGTAGAAAATTAGCTGATCTATTAACAAAAATCTATTTTATTTCTTTCGCTTTAACATCCTGTACCTCAGTAAGGAGCAGACTAAGACCCATTATTGTTAATGAAAATACATATTATTATTTTGGCCTTCTGAACGTAGATTTACAATTTGGCCCATTACTTATGAATCACCCTGTATATTACAGTCATATATTCAAAAATATCTGTTTTGGAGTAGCATGATGGCTTTACTTATAATACATTTAAGGTAAAGCAATTAAAATAATGATAAATGACCATAAATGACAAAAATGACGTATAAATGACTTGTCACGAGTCACGTAAATAAATGACCGTCATTTTACATCCCTAGTGCAAGTATTAGAAAGAGACTTTAACATAATACAATTTGCATAAAACTAGCTGGAGTTGGAGGGTTTCAAATGTCATCAAGTTAAACTCTAGTTGTTGGAAAGATTCTGAGCAGTCTATGATTTATCGAAGCATAAACTATTGATCTTTGTAGTCTTGGTGAACAATGAATTCATTGGAGTACAAGTATTTTGAGTAAAGAGATTAAGATACAAAATACTACCATGAGTTGTGCATCTGAGACTTACTAAAACCCATTGTGAGATACCCTGTATTAGAATAAAACTCATATCTACCAAAAGTTGTGTAATTGAACAAATCTGTAATCATTATAGTCATTAATAAATATTTTCTTTTTGCAAATCGATCGATATATATACATTATAGCCTTAATGTCCATACCTGAAAAAAAAAATGACAATTGAAAAGTTGGCTGTGTTTCGAAATAATAGATTATGAATTATTATTGAAACCTGCTTACTTTTGAAATTCCCATTCTCTGTTGTCCAAAGGACATACTTGTCTTGTTTTTAACCATCTAGATATGCAGTGAAAATGAAAAGCATGCTAAAAATCAAATGTTATGTTTAAAAAAGTAGGTAAGTTATATAATAAAATAAAGTAGATTCAAGGACTAATATTATCCACACTTCTGGTGACATACACCATTTATTATGGAATTTAAAAAATGTTTCATTAATTTGGTAAATACAATATGTTAAATATTATCTTAACTTCAACTCTACAAGGTGTTTCTACCTTTTTGACCTTTTAATTTAATTTAAATTCCTTTTTGTTCTTTCATCGACTTTTAAAAGGTAGTGCCGTTCGAAACCTTCTTATAATCTGACAACCCTCTGACATACCAACGAACATTAACAAGACAAGAAGGGTCACTCTCCGTCGGAAGTTTCATGTCCAGCTTACACAAGCGCGCCGACGATTTCGACA
>CAJUYI010001534.1:38420-51782 GCA_910591695.1 Galerucella pusilla
TCCATGTATAAGTTTAACTTGTTCGAGTGTAATGATTTTTTCTATTTTCAGGATTCCCGTTACTTCATAGACAATGTTTGTGGAAGTTAGTCGATATAAGTTATACAAGGCTTTTATTGATTTGTTTTCTGCTCTTCCTAATTTGTTGATCAATTGTTGTGATGCATTGCCCCAACATGGTATGAGATATCTTATATGTGATTCAATGTAGCTGTAATATATCGTTTTTTTGACATTGTGGTTAATATATATTGCACAGCGTTTTAATGCACCTGTCATTGAAACAATTTTTGTTATGACTTTGTTGATATGTTCTGTCCACTGAAGTTTATTATCGATTAACAGTCCTAAGTATTTGTAAACTTCGAATTCTTTTAGTAAGTTATTGTTTATAAACAGTTGTATTGTCCCATTTGGATTGTTTTTGTGCTTTATCAGTTAATCAGTTTTTGTGCTTTATCAGCCATTGGTAATATTTGTTTAGGTCATCGTTCACTGTTTACTCTAATGTTTCAAGACAGTTATTTGAATATACTAGTGGTAAAATATCTTGCACTTAAACCAGCCATTTTCAGCGAATGAACATACAAAAGATATAGTATAGGCCCAAGTACTGACCCCTGTGGCACACCAATGTTAATATTATACTCCTCACTTTGATTATTTTCTAATTTTGTGTATAATTTTCTCTCTGTTAGGTACGTTTTTAACAGTTTATAAGCAACACCTCTGAATCCTATATTAAACAGTTTGTTCATAATCTTATCTACGTTCACAGTATCAAATGCTTTACTGAGGTCTACAAATACCGTTATTATATATTTGTTTTTATTCATTTTAGAAGCGACATAATCCAGTAAGTCCGTTGTTGCACTTAGAGTACTTTTTGGAACTTTAGTTCTTTATGCCAGGTTATGTTTGAGCGACCAGGGGTCGCGACGCAAAAGATCTGACCGTTACGCGTTACGTTACGAAACGTTATGTTACATTTCTTCGTTATGTGCCTCGCTTTTGCGTGCTTGTGCCTCCTTAGTCTCTCTCTCGTTTACGAAGCAGCGATTCATAAATAAATAAATATGCTCCTACCCGGATTTGAACCCGGGCCGCCCGCGTACAATGCAAGCATTCTAACCACTGAACCACCGATGCTATATTGATATTCTATGCAAAGCTGGTATTCGCAGTGCTAGTGATCTACTTGAATTTGTTCGGATAAATTTTTACTATTATTTACATAATTTGTTTTGCGCGATTAAGGGGTCTAGCACATTTACTTTTCGAAATACAGGGTGTTGAAATTTTGTGTGTGTGTGAGTGTGATTAAGTCTTATTGGCACTGGTTTTCACAACCAACTGGCCAGTCAATTTGTTATAAGTTCTCTCCTGACAGAATGTTGAAATTTTGAAAGCTTGAATGTTTTAATTCGATAACTTTAAAATGGATGGATAAATTAATTTGTCATTTGGCAGGTTGTTTTTAAATGTAAAAGGGCATATTTTAAAAGAAATTGTAGTTTGTGCAACTAGTGTGGATATGATGGCCATGTCGCACGAGGACGAAGTTTGAGCACGACGCCGTAGGCGGAGTGCTCAATCGTTCAAGTGCGATACAGACAATCCACATGAGTCGAGCAGCATATTTTTTCTACGATCCACTTAAGAAAAAATCTAGAAAATAAAAATTTCTATAAACTGTAATATACCTAACTTCAAATTAAAAATTTTACAATTCAATTTTATGTTTCCACTAATTTTGTGGTAAACGTACAGTTCTTGAAATTTGTATAGGGCTACGGTTTCATATTTTAAATATACGATGCTGTTTAAATATACGATGCTGTTCTAAGTAGATGTTGCCAGTCGGACTCCCTCATGAAAGGTTCCGTACCACTATCTATAATAATGAATATTCTGCTAAATATTTCAAACGTCTACCTGTTGTTGTTATTATTATCAAGCAGAATAATTATTTTTTGAAATAAAAGTAACAATTAAAAAAAAACTTTTTCACGGGAATCGAACCCGGGTCTACGGCGTGAGAGTCTGGATTGCTTACTACTCAACCACTGAGAGATATGAAAATTGTTTATCTATAACGTCAGATGTACCTATTACATAATTTTATAAAATCTGAGGTCTCGTCAAATACCCATTTTATTCTGTTTTAAGTATTATTTGTTGGTAATTTGTACGGATTATTTCTTTCAAGTTTATCTTTGTAAATGAATATTCTTGATCCAGTGCGCTTCTATGAGAAACTTTGACAAGTTATTTTGACGTTTCTTTTAAATTGAAAAAGGATGAATGACGGATACTCAACTCGAATGCTGATTGGTGGATTTCATATACGTTCTAGGATGTATATGAAATTATATCCGTTTAGTTAACTGATGGCCTACATTTCCATTTTGTAAACTGTGCAGAATAGTAGTTTGTGCAACTAGTGTGGATATGGACAATCCACACGATTCGAACATTATATTTTTTCTACGATCCCTTCAAGAAAAAATCTAGAAAATAAACATTTGAATATACTGTAAAATAAATATAACTTGAAATTTAAAATGTTCAACAATTTTATTTATAATCGTACCAATTCAATTTTATGTCTTCACTAATTTTTTTGTGATAAACGTACAGTTCTTAAATGTACAATTTGTACAATGTCACGGTTTCCCTTTTTAAATATGCGAAGCTGTTATATAAGTAGATGTTGCCAGTCGGACTCCCGCACGAAGGGTAGGTATCGTACCTTTATCTACAATAAATATGCAAAATACGAAATATTTCAAGCGTCTACCTGTTGTTGTTATCAATATCAAGCGGAATAATTATTTAAAAATAAAATCATTAATAAAAAAAAAGTTGTTTCATGGGGAATCAAACCTAGGTCTACCGCGTAAGAGTTTGACATGTTTACCACTCAACCACCGAGATCTATTATAAGGACATGTCCATCGGTAGCTCCTCAATTACCCATTCTATTCTATTTTTAGTATTTGTTATCAATTTATACGGACTATTTTATTTGTTCATTTTTGAAAATAAATATTCTTAATCCAGTGCTTCTGAGAGAGACTTTTTGGAACTTTAGTTCTTTACGTCAGGTTATGTTTGAGCGACCAGGGGTCGCGACGCAAAAGATCTGACCGTTATGCGTTACGTTACGCTACGTTATGTTACGTTGCTTCGTTATGTGCCTTGCTTGCGTGCTTGTGCTCTCTCCTTAGTCTCTCTCTCGAACCCGGGCCGCCCGCGTGGAATGCGAGCATTCTACCACTGAACCACCGATGCTATATTAAAATTCTATGCAAAGCTGGTATTCGCAGTGCTGGTGATCTACTTGAATTTGTTCGGATAAATTTTCACTATTATTTCCATAATTTTTTTTGCGCGATTTAGGGGGCTGGCACATTTACTTTTCGAAATACAGGGTGTTGAAATTTTGAAAACTTGAATGCTTTAATTCGAAAACTTTAAAATGGGTGGATACATTGATTTGATATTTGGCAGGTTGTTTTTAAATGTAAAAGGGCATATTTTGATAGAAATAGTAGTTTGTGCA
Organism: Galerucella pusilla; assembly: GCA_910591695.1. Classification (NCBI taxonomy): domain Eukaryota; kingdom Metazoa; phylum Arthropoda; class Insecta; order Coleoptera; family Chrysomelidae; genus Galerucella; species Galerucella pusilla. Next base: position 41,986 of record CAJUYI010001534.1, read on the forward strand.
ACTAGTGTGGATATGATTGCCATATCGCACGAGGACGAAGTTTGAGCACGACGCCGTAGGCGGAGTGCTCAATCGTTCAAGTGCGATACAGACAATCCACATGAGTCGAGCAGCATATTTTTTCTACGATCCACTTAAGAAAAAATCTAGAAAATGAAAATTTCTATAAACTGTGATATAACTTCAAATTTAAAATTTAACAATTCAATTTTATGTTTCCACTAATTTTTGTGTGGTAAACGTACAGTTCTTGAATGTCCAATTTGTATAATGCTACGGTTTCCCTTTTTAAATATACGATGCTGTTATAAGTAGATGTTGCCAGTCGGACTCCCTCATGAAGGGTACCGTACCATTATCTATAATAATGAATATTCTGCTAAATATTTCAAACGTCTACCTGTTGTCGTTATTAATATCAAGCAGAATAATTATTTAAAAATAAAATTAACAATAAAAAAAACTTCCTCACGGGGAATCGAACCCGTGTCTACCGCGTGAGAGTCTGTTATGCTTACTACTCGACCACCAAAGAATATGCAAATCGTTTATCTATAACGTCAAATGTATTACATAATTTTTGCTTAAAAGGAACTAAAGTTCCTACCGTGTGTCCCGCGACACGTTCTACCTTTTTTTTTTCTTGAAAGCCATATTGGTATGAGTCAAAACAGAAAGTTTCACCAATGAATCTCACTATTCTTACTTTTAAAATTTTCTCCACTATTTTAGAGAAGATACTTAACAGTGATATGGGCCTGTAGTTGTTTAGGCCACCGGTTCCCAAACTGTGCTCCGCGGAGCACTAGGTGCTCCGCGGTAGGTTTTTAAGTGCTCCGCGGATAATCTGCGGAATATCGTAATCAAATAATACCTACATGTTAAATTACATATATTATATTCCTTGATATTACATCAAGCCCCTTACTAATGCAAATATTCGCCGCGCCGCACTTCGACTGTGCGCCGGAACATCTCTAAACGATCGTATTTTTTCGTAAGATGCTATGATATGACTTGTTCTTTCTGGAACATACGATAACGATTTACGTTCGTTAAATGTGTGTCGGATGCGCCGTAAAGTTCCATATTCATATTATAACTTTACGCAATAATTACCAGGAATATTTTCCAGAAGAATTTCATGACAAAATTAATCACAATATAACGCAATATCAGAAAAGCCAGCGAGTTTGACGTCTGAAGAATATGAATGTTTGATCGACTTGACATCTGATTCTGGAATACGAGATATATTTTTAACAAAGTCATCAATATCAGAATTTTGGTGTAAACTAAGAGATGAGTTTCATCATTTGTCAGATAAAGCAAAAACTATTCTGCTTCCTTTTGCTACTACTTATTTATGTGAAGCTGGATTTTCTGCTTATCTCATGACCAAAACTAAATACCGGTCGCTCCTTTACAGTTGACCGAAATTGAACCTAACATAACAGCATTGAGCAAATTAAAACAAGCACATCCTTCTCATTAAAGAAGTTGGTGGTTTTATTAAGTATTTGTAGTTTTGTTTTTGGATGTATGTTTTATGTTCCATTTTTGTATAGAAATAAGTACCTATTTGTTTTCTAATATTTTCACACATTACTTTTAAATTTGCTTTTGGCTTATATTAGGTATGTTTAAAAATATTCAATAATTATTATATTTTTTTCCTGTGCTAGAATGAGTTGGTTTTTTTGCTTAATAAAATATATTTTTTTTTCAATTCACGTTTCTAAAATCGAACAAAGACCTATATCTAGTTCCATGTAGTTGAAACCATCAAATTACCTACTCTGGTGCTCCGCGTTTAATTTTTCCTGTCAAAAAGTGCTCCGCGACTTAAAAAGTTTGGGAACCGCTGGTTTAGGCTATCATGTTTTTCATTTTTATATATAGGTAACATTTAAGCTATTTTTAGTTCCGATGGGAAGTATCCCTTTTCCATTATGTCATTTATTAGCTTTACTAGGTGATCACTGATTACATCAATAATTTGCAGTAAATCCTCCTTGGTTATGCCATCATATCCTGGTGCTGAAGCATTTTTCAGAGAGTGAATTATAGTTAAAATTTCTTTTTTATCAACAGGCTGGAGAAATATGGATTTATTGTTTTCCTGTTCCGTGAATTTCAAATCTGTATCCTGTAAATTGTCCGTGATCTTTTCTCCTACCTCAGAATAATACTTAGCAAATTCATTGACAACTTGGAGCTCATTTGTAATACAGGTTCCATCTTCTAATGTTATTTTGTCTATACTAGTTTTCTTTTTTGTTCTGTTGATATTATGTATGACATTATTGATGACTTGCCATATCTTTTTTGAATTACTTCCTGCGTTGTTCATTTGTTTTTCAATCCAATTCCTTTTCAGGTACTTTCTCATTGTATTAACCTCCTTTTTTAAATGATTAAATCTCTGTTGGAGTTGAGGGTTGGGCGATCCTTTTATATCATCATTTACTGAAATTCTTTCTTTTGTAAACTGATATAAATATATAATCTATTATTGTATTGGTTTTTAGATTTACCCTATCCTATATAGTGCTACATAAATACATACTTACACATATAGTTTCGATAACAATATAGAAAATCAGAATCATTTGGTTATCAATAGCTCATTATTTTTAATAATGGATGGTACTCCAAAAACAGAAGCTGAAACTTATATTTATAATGTTTTTCACAATATTTGTTAAGCTTTCAAATTAACTTTAACTATTCATATATTGAGTTTAACAATTAAAACTTTGTCGAAACAAGTCATAAAAATAAGGAAATATCACTTGAGATTCTTTGGTTTAACTTTTTCGCGTGTAGTTAACATTTAATTTACATTTTGTGAACAATTTTCTCAGTGTAACTTGATCCGTTATCTGTCAACGTCAGTTTGAAGGTCACGAAATTTTGCACCCAAAACATCAAAGGATTTACGCCGGCTTTAGTTTCTTGATAAGCTGGTGTATTCTGTGATGCTATTTTATGTTGGACAATTGACATTTCTGTTTTGTACAAGTGTAAGGCTACATTCTTAATCAATTCGCTGGCCAAGTGGCACTTTGGCACGCAAGTTGGCACAAAATTTGCCATTCACAATAGGCCGTATTTATAAAAAGAAGCCTTACCTTTTTGCTTTCAAAATATAAAGCAATTCCTTCAAGGTATATGCATAAAAAAAGTGAAGGAAAAGGTTTTGCTTCGAAGGCTTTGCCATAAAGTAAAAGGTTTTACGTATTTATAAAAAGAAGCATCTGCTCAAAAATTAAAGGATTTGCTTTTAAAAAAGGAATCTAAGTTCACAAGAACTTTCCTCACTCTTTTCAGAAGTTGCCCAGCCAACACACAGCTTGTAAACATTAGTGTATTTGTGAGAGTGTTTTCTTGTGTTAAACTCTATCTGGGAGGGCTTGTACCTTTGATTGTGTTTGTTATGGCTCATATGGTGCATTTACGTCAGGAAAATACTTTAAACCAAGACGTACTCCACGTGAATCAGATTTCAAAGCGTTATTTAGATTTGACGAGGAGAATGTAGTGTGGTTGGCGGACCACTTTCTTGGCGTGGATCACGAAACTCGTGGAGCAGTTCTATCACCTGTACTGCGAATAAAACTATTTCTGCGTTATTGTGCAAACCCTGGATTCCAGAGCGGAATTACTGAAGAATTGGGATGTACGCAGCCCACAGTGTCGAGTATTTCATGAGGTGCTTGAGCGGATTGTACAACAGGCCGGTGAAATGGATCCGGTTCCCAAACACAGAAAATCAAACCATGCATGCCAAAGAGAAGTGGTTGACCAAGTTCAATTTCCCAACAGCTATTGGGGCTATTGACTGCACGCACATTCGTATTGAAAAGCATGCCCAATTTGGAGACGAATATGTAAATCGAAAAGGTTTTAGCAGTATTAATGCGCAGGCTACATGCGACCAGAATTATGTCATAACTAGTATAATAGATGCAAATTGGCCAGGATCAGTTCATTATTCTCGTATATGGAAGAATTCGGCAGTGTGTGAAGCCATGAAAAGGACAAGAAACACTATCCTACTAGGAGACAGTGGATATGGTATAATGCCGTGTGTTATGACTCCTTACCCCAACCCCCACGGAGAATGTCAGAAAGCCTTCAACAGAGCGAGTTGTGATTGAGCATACATTTGGGCAACTGCGGCAGAACACGTTCATTGCATATTGCAAGTTTCAACAGGTTTGTAATCGCTAACGACTAAGCTCTGTACCTTTTACTCTATTTATCAGAAGCATTTCCTTGCAAGGAAAATGTAGAGATTATGAATACGAATTAGAGCAAAACCTTTCACTTCTACCTTTTGCTTCCACCATATACTTGAAAGTAAATGCTTCATTTTTATAAATACGGCCTAATAACTTCAAAGTTAACATTAACGCGAGCGCGACCTAAAAGATCTATTGTACCCCCCTACTACCACTCCGTTTCTGAGGAGAGTCTCAGAAACTAGTAATTCCTTTAGTCCTATTTCCCGGTGGAATTTTAGGATGTCTGCAGGCTTCAACTTAGACAAATGTTCCTCTTCTATCCAGTAATCTCCTAGGTGCTGAGCTCTAGGATTCTGGAGTGCTGTGCAGTTAGAAAGTATGTAGATGGAGGTTTCTTTCTTCTTCCTCCACTATTTTTAGCTTTTTCAGGTGCCCATTCAGGCGACAATGTCCCGTTAGGATCCCTGTTAAAAATCTTAGCGCAATTTTACTTTGACCTATGCATTCATTTGATCTCAACAGGTTGTAGTCACCCAGAAGAGTCTTTGATTGTATAAGCCCTACTGGATCTTTCCAATGGTCAGATCTTCTCTTTTTCTTGGCTTTACCTATTTCTTCCAATGATACATTAGGGCTGATTCCGCAAAAGGGTTCAGTTCAGACAACCAGAAAGGCATTTCAGTCCCCCTCTTTGCTAGTTCATCTGCTATTTCATTTCCTTCTATTCCAGTGTGTCCTGGAATCCATAGTAAGGTGACCATATTGTTCTCGCCTAGTTCATTGAGTTTGTCTAGGCATTCCCACACCATTTTGGAACTGATTACACAAGAGCTCAGTGCTTTAATGGCTGCTTGACTATCCGACATTATGATAATCCTTTGTCTTCTGTATCCTTTATCAATATTGCGTTCGTACCTAAATAATTGTAAGGATTCCTTCAACATATGGTCGAAGCATGATTCTGCCTGTATTTAGTTCAGTCTGAGGTTATAATATATAATTTGGATTTATTTATCAGACTATCAAACTGATGTCAGATATATCAAATAATAAAAGTTAATGCGCATGTCCCATAGCCGACAAGAAGTGAAAGTTTGCAGCTTGCAAGAAATTTCGACGACTTCAACTTCAACTCTGACGCCAAATTGCGTTGTGAACGATCACACTGAAATATGGTAGATTTGCTTAGCTTGCGTGCCAAATTGCCACTTGGCCAGCGAATTGATTACGAATGCACCCTAATTCCTTCATTATATAAAATTATTTCAGCGGCTCGTATGATAAAATACACTGGTTATGGTAATGCGGCAGGCCTTTTTGCTAAAAAAGGATTGCTAACTGGCGGCCAAGATAGAGGTCAAGAAGATTATTCTGATAGTGAAGATAGCGAAACGGAGGAATATGCCGATCATAAACACGGTATAAATCCAGTCATTGGTTGTTACGAAGAACCACATGCCAGTATTTTAGACTCAATGTCTGAGGAACAGGTGAATAATTTAAAATTTCCATCTATTATTTGCCTGATCGGCATATCGGCACAGATTATAAAGAGAACAGATACGAAATTAAAACGTCAAAACATGCTCAAAATCACTTGTAATCTGTGCTCAAAATTCATAACGCCATTTTTGTTTGCTTCATTGTTTGAAGGTGTTCAATCGGCGATATTAATTGTGTTATTTGGCTAATCGATTGTGCGTTGTGGTAATATTAACTATAAAAATATAGTGGTATAGATTATTATTCTTATAAAATGAATAAACATCACGGCGGAGTGTATTGTTCATACAGAGACTGTCCAAATAAATTTTATTCGGAAAGAAAAAAAAAGTTCTTTCGATTTCCAAGGGATGAGAGTATTTAATTTAATATCCCGGCATGTGATAAAAGAAATTTTAAAGTTTTTGATATTTACTTTGGTGCTACAAATTATTATCAAAAGGTGTATATTGTATTCCCTTTGATAATAAATAAATTTAGAATTATTTGTACTTTAAAATTTGGTTGATTTTTGTGATTATTTGTGTTATCTAAAAATGTATTTATAAATCAATTTCCCAAGAGCAACGACTATTTATAACAAATCATAAGAATGTACATATGGGTGATTCTACCAGCAACGTCAGATTTGACGAAAATAATTTTAGTTTTTTCTACATTTGAAAATAACACATATTATGTAGTTAAATGATGAAACCAGAAGAGATGAATAGTGCTGGATAAATGGCCCAAATAAGTACAAAATATTTTTCACATTATTCATAATTTTTGCTGGGACAAAGCCACGGAGCTGAGATTTAATGGATTTTGTCATACATTTTTATTACATTGTGACAAAATTATTTATCATGTCATAGGTATATGTGCAAATATTTAACTATACCAAAAACATAAAAAAAATTTCTCTCACAGTTTTCCAGTTTTCATATTTTGTAATGTATTTTTTTTTTAATTCAAATATTCCAATTTCTTTGTAGTTACAATTGTTACATTTTCGTTTCAAACATTTATTATTGGTATGATTTTCACAAGTTAAGCTTTTTACAATATCATACGAAGCTGCTTCTTTAATGATGTTAAACATTTCCAGTTTAGACACCAGTAGGTCCATATTAGCATGTGCTTCGCATAGGCAAGTTTCTCTATATTTTGCTTTTAAAAAAATCACCCAATAAAGCATAACTTAGTTGTTTTCTGGGATACGCCCTTAAAAATTTTTGATGTAGTTCTTTTATGGATTAATTCGAGTATCTTTTTTGCTTTTTAATATATCTATCTATCTATATATAACCATTTCCGAACTTGAAGTGATTTTCATAATTGGGATCAAATATGTATTTGTATCATGCAAGTACATACACTTCGATTGAAAATATACGTGAACACGGAACTGAGAATGAATAATAACATTCTCACCTTTACAATTAATAATAACCAAAATAATACAGTACCGATTACTTTCACGCTCTTTTTTCGAATGAATGACATTAACTAACAAACAGACGCACGTGTATGATTGCACATAAGCATTTTTGCCACCTAGTGGATATTCGTGAAGTCCAAGTTCTTGTTCACGGAGCTGAGGTTACAACACGGGGACAAATCAATTTTAGTCCAAAATCAATATTGTTGTTGAAAAATCAAAGTCATTGTTCCTGACGCTGAGAATTTGAGTTTTTTATATGAATAATCAGTTTATAAATACTTTTTTCAATTTTTCAAATGTGTAGTTCATATTCTACCTTGCCATACTGGATGTGGGGACATGACACGGAGCTGAGATCTCATCTTATGTTTCCAATATTTTGTTAAGTTATATTAAAAAAATTGAATTAGAGTTGAGAAAAGGATTGAGAACAAATGTAATCAACTTATACATACCGAATTATTCCATCATTAAAACGTATATTTCGAAAAATTAACTGGACATGAATAATGACGTTGCTGGTAGAATCACCCATATAGGTATTAAATAAATACATAAATATATATTCGATTATGATTATTATTTCAATTCATGGCGCAGTTTTAAAGATTTAGTGGAAACTTCCAAAAAAAACTAGATCCGGCACTAGAAATTGTTATTGTCCCCGAGTCAACAGTGCAATTTGGTAAGAAATTCAGAAAATATTTCAAACTGGCAACATCGCGGCCATACCGAGTTAAAGGTCCAAGGTCATTGAAGACGCAGCTGAAAATCGTTTGATGTTTTACCGGGATTCGTATCTGTTCTCTTTATAATCTGTGATATCGGTAAAACAATATTTTCAACTGGCCTCTCGTTAGTAACTTAATCCTAATTTTTTATTTTGTTTATAGAGGGAGTACGAAGCAATGAAGTTAGTAGAGTTAATGGACAGTCTTTTGAAACGTGGTGTCATAAAGCCTTGCGTCGTAGGCGAAGATGGAAAACCAAAACCTATAACACATATTCTGCAATTGCAAGATGGACTTAAGAACAAACAAGTCACATTTGCAGATGATTCTGATCAATAAATATCATATAAATGTATATATTTTAATCATTTTATCATAATCCTATCACTAATTAATTTATTGAATGTTAATTATTGAGAATTAGAAATTGAGCCATAAGCACTTTCTATAGTCATTTTAGTTATAAATATTTGCAACCTATACATATCTATAACTATCATTGTCTTGATAATCGATTATTAATCAAATGCTGATAATCGATTATTAATCGATGGCTGATAATCGATTATTTAATGTATTGATTATAATCGATCGTTGATCGATCAAAAATCATCGATTATTAATCAACTGATGATAATTGATAATCGATTAGAAATAATCGATTATATATGGATTGTTAAATGAAGTTTTATCCAGAGCAAAATAAATTCTTATATTAATATATGTGTATTTATTTATTGATTCAAAAAATTTGATTATTGCTCAAAAGGAACTAAAGTTCTTACCGTGTGTCCCGTGACACGTTCTTCAAATTTTTACTTTTAGTTCTCCATGGTCTATTAGTTTTATTTTTAAATAGAATGTAGTATATTTTAAATGTATGCAATTAATGCTTTTTATTATTGTATTATATAAATTTGATGGAGCCCTTATTACATATTCATATTACTGAAAATAATCTATTGTATTGTATAAGCATAAAATAAAAGTTCATAGTGTCACATACTGTATATTATATTTACTGATATAACCTATAATTTTTATACAACAACTCTTGGTGGTGCAGCAGGAGCAAATGGTTCATCGGGATCTTGTCCTCGGTAAATACCATAAGTCCAAGGTTTGAATTCCCACGGCATCTGATTCTCTACAGTAGTTAAACTAACACCTAAATCTTCCAATGTTGGAATTTCCGATTTTACATCATCGGACAAATGTTCTCTCTCAATTTTTTCCCAATGTAAATGTGCTATTGGCCAATTCACTGAGAATTTTTCTGTTAAAGTTACTCTTAGTTGGAAAAAGGGATCCCAACGCATATCGTAACGTTTGTAACCCCATTCGTCATCTTTTCGCATAACTCGGTAAAAATAGTCTACCAATTCTGATAGTAAATAGCGTTTGGGGCTGTAAAAAATACAACCTGGTTATAACTGTTTACTAACATACCATGTATAACCTACCCGACAGCTTGATAGATCTGTCCTGCTGTATCAGGATCTTTAAGAGCATTCATGATACCTGTGACAACATCACTGACGTAAACTGGTTGCTTTTCAGTGTATTCACCTTTATTCCACAATGGAAAATATTGTCCTGTTCTTCTCCAGGCATGTGCATAATACCTAAAATTTGTATTAGTTATTGTTTCAATTAAAAAAGCAAAGTTAGGGCCAGTTTCATAATGCTTTTAAAGCAGGGGATCCCAACCTTTTTTTGTCTACTGCCCACTTAAAGAATAAATTATTTTTTAACGCCCCCCTTTTTAAACATACTTGAAAACCGCTAAGTACTTATAACTGATTATTGCAACGCAACTTTATAGTATTCGGACAGAGTTTCTTTTATTGAAAATAAAACAAACATAATCAATTCTTATATAAAAAC
>CAJUYI010001535.1:0-23629 GCA_910591695.1 Galerucella pusilla
TCAAATTTGACACATGTGTCTGTTTGTCATTTTGATTAGTTAAGTTTAGTTTACATAGGGAAAAAAAGTGTACCAGTTTTATATGACGCGGAGTGTACCTGAATGTAATTTTTGCCTGCTATCATTAGTAATGTGGCAATCAACAACACCTACCAATAATTGCCATCATGTATACATTTCAATAGTATAATATGTATACTAAATATTCAATAAAATATATACACATAATATTTTATTACAACTTTCAGGTTGACATTACCGGTCTAAACAAAATTACAAATGAACGGGAAACGATAATGATTAATACAGAAATAACAAAAGTTGCGATTAGTAAAAGTGGACTCTGGTTTGCAACCATAGAAGAAAGAAATAACATAGGATATAATCATGAAATTAGATTGAAATTTTGGACATTCGACGAATCAAAGCAAGAGTAAGTTAATATTTAGCACATGTGTGTTGATATCTTGATATATAAATTACGTGTCACGTGTTTGTCCGCGATGGACTCCTAAACTACTTAACCAATTTAATCAAATTTGTACACAGTGTGCAGTTTGATCCAACTTGAAAGATAGGATAGCTTTCATCTCAATTTATGATCGCTATATTATTTTATTGCAAATTATTTGTCTTTATCTGTTAGCTCCAAACGATTCTAACAGATGGCGACATCTATTGACTGGATTGAGTAAGTATTCAATAGATGGCGCGCTATGTCAAACTTCCAAACGTTTCAAATAAGTAATTACTTGAATCATAACTGGCTCAGTCATCGGGCTATTTTGGCAGCCAAAAATGTTGATGTTGACGAAATTAACTTCCAGATACAACAGTTGTTACCAGGCGATCTGATGTCTTTTAAATCAATCGATACTGATGTTGTTAATGAAAATGATAGTGTAAATTTTCCAATTGAATTTTTAAATTCACTAGATATACCTGGAATGTCATCACATAATCTTCGATTAAAGATTGGTTCACCTATTATTCTCCTGCATAATTTGAATCCACCTCAAGTATGCAACGGTACACGTTTGGTCATCAAAAAGATCGCCGGAAATATTCTTGAAGCAACCATTTTAACTGGAAAGTTAAAAGGAAAAGTGGTCCTGTTGCCACGTATTCCAATGATACCGTTAGATTCTACCATACCCTTCAGAAGGTTACAGTTTCCAATTCGTTTAGCTTTTGCCACGTCTATAAAAAAAAGTCTCAAGGCCAAACAATGTCCGTTTGTGGTTTAGATTCGGAAAATCCATGTTTTTCTCATGGGCAGCTATATGTTGCATGTTCACGTGTAGGAAAACCCTCGAACCTATTTGTGTTAGCGAAAGACAGGTTAACCAAAAATATTGTGCACCGATTAGTGCTAAAATAAATTGAAATTAATATACCCATTTGTTACAAACTTGGATAAAAATAATAATTATTTTTAAATTTAATTCTTTTGTATTGATTTTTGCTTCACATCAACTGTACGAAAATTTTTATCAATTGTGTTCAAAGTCCATCCCCTTCAAATCTCAAACCAGTAAATTTTTATACCAGCTTTAACGTTTCCGTCTTCGTTCGTAAATAATAATTTCATTGTAATAAGGGGTAACGGTAGTAGAAAATTACTCATGAAGGTCGCCATGTTTTTACCGTTCCCCTTGAATAGTTTACAACAATGTGATGTGACACAAACGTTGGCCACAGCAACGCGTGGCCGGGTCAGCTAGTAATTTATATAAAAATTTGAACAATAACAAATATACCTATAGAATAGTTTGTTTTAATTATTGATTTGGTTTATTTGAGAAATAAATTTTAATTCCAACTAGAACCCCATAAACTGTAAAAGATAAACAATCAGTTAAATGAGATAAAGGTGGCATATTTAATTTACTTTTTATTAATTTAATTTGCTATAACCTCCTTCATTTGGATGACGTCGTTTCGTACTTCCAAAGCCACCATTAACTATTTTTCAATACACATCTGAAATCTTTGTTTACTATTTTTCAGTGGATTAAAAATCTACATTCAGTCTTATGTCGTAATTAACCATTTTAAGCAGCTTTGTCTAAATCAAATGCACTTTTGAGGTCCCCTGTATACGGAAAGCCAATAAAACTTAGACCTGGGGTGGACCAATTCATTATTTGATATGTAGCTTTTTGGAAATTGCAAATTTAAACATTGTTAAACTTTATGTATGGTGACAATAAATTATCAAGTCTGAATTTATTTAATCATTTTATTAATTTCAAGTATACAATATCACCTCAGAAATGAGATGTGTATGAAATGAATAATGCATTTTATTTAGATAAAACTCATCAAAATAGTTATCTATGTCAGTTTGGCATCATTCTATTGCTTCTTCCACAGCTAGTTGATATCAACATCTGGGCCACCTTATGTAAGAACTTAGATGTGTGACTACCTTTTTTAAATTAATAAATAATTTCTATTATCCTGGAAATAAAAAACAAAACAGATTGAATATCTTGAAGGTAAATTTTTTTTGGAGAAAATGCAAAAACAGGACTATTTTCATTTCAAAGTGTACTTTCATCCATATCCCCAGCTGTTATTATTCCTTTGATCATTAAGCAAACTAGTGACACACGTTGTTTGTAACCAACATAAATAGATTATTTCATTCCAAAACAAGAATAGCAATACACACAGCAAAGTTGACTGAATAATTTAAAATTCTGGTATAATAATAGAAACACTTATCTTCAATTTATTTATTACCTACTCTAGGAATAAATTTTAGTTGCCGTCGACCAGATTGGGTACAGACTCTGCTCCTGCTCTAAAACATTTTTTCTCCCTGCCCAACCATTATATAACTTGAAATGGAATGGCTAGATATAGTCTAGCTTCCTTCAGAATATTCTCTTATCGAATATTTTTCTATCACTGAAGTTGATTTGCATGCAAGAATTCCATACAGAGCTTATTGTATTATTTGAAAGGGTAAATAGTATTTATACAGGGTGTCCCGTAAATTAGAGGCATGATAGATCGTTAAGAAATATTTAATATGCTCAAATGCAACTTTTCTATAACCTTTGTGAGATACAGGCTGTAGAGAGATGTAGAAAAAATAGACATTTTATTACATATATTCTCAGGAGATGAAAGTACAAATTTAAAATTTTTTGTGGGTTATTGTCTCTTCAAAATACATCAACAATATTAATTATGTCAAACTCTAATGAGCCAGTGGCGAGGCACGAGGGGTTCGTAAACTTTTATTGTACCAAATTTTTGAAACACCCCGTATTTAGAGATAAAGACTTTAGTCTGCAATTCTTTATTCAATTTCCTACATAAAAGGTACTCTTTGTTGAACTCGATTCTGTTGAAGCATACCCAATAACACAGAAATACTCTATTAAAAGATTTTATGTTTGAAATAAAATTATATTGATGACAACTTTAAAAAATATATATGACGAGTATCTTTTTGTTATATTATAAACAAGTACATAACAACTAGTAAACAGTGAAGTAAAAACCTAGAAAATGATAATATTTCAACACTTTCCCTCATTGAGTGGTTTTTCTTTTCAATAAGTTAGTTTAATCCTATATTTGTACAAAGCTGTACTAATCTAGGTTTAATACCAATTCCCGTACAAAAAAGTGCCTTGTTCGAATATGTTTGGTACGTTTATGGAATTCGGGACTTTGAGCTAACCTCAATGCTGGTTCATTGTCAATATGAAGTTCTGGTACAGCTGATAAGTTAGTTATTTCTGTCAAGAGACGTTTAATCCAAACTATTTCGCGAGCAGCCTCGCTTGCAGCAACTATTTCTGATTCGGTTGTGGAAATTGCTACTGAAGTTTGTTTTTGACTTAACCATGATACCGCACCTCCAGCATAAATACAAACAATTCCTGATGTTGATCTACCAGTGAGTGTATCACCACCATGATCAGCATCACTGTATATTCTTATGATTCCTTGCAGATGGTCTGGTTTATAAATGATTCCATAATCCAATGTTCCTTGGAGATATCTAAATATTCGTTTCACCTTAATCACATCTTCTTTACTGGGATGTTCCAACGATCTAGAAACAACTCATAGTGCATAAGATATATCTGGTCTTGTAGATACCATGAGATACATTAATGAACCAACGACTTCTCTATAAGGAAAATTTAGAGATTCATCTTGATCTTTCCCTGATTGAGAATAGTCCTTAATAATAGGTGTTGAAACTGGTCTGCAATTTTCCCAAACTTTTGCCAAACTTTTTTAAAATTTTCTTAGTATAGGACTTTTGGTGTATTTTTATTGAACCTTTGTCTTCAGATATACTTTAATTCCAAATTCTCTTTCTATTAAGTTTTTCACATGTCTTTTGTTTTGATGACCTAGTCTTTCGTGAAATAACTGTAGTTGAGATTGATTTGATATGCTATTCAATTCAGGTAGTTTCGTAATAGTATTTATATTTAGTTTAAATAATCCGGAATTTTGGCTTCTGTAACCTTCAAGAACAACTATATTATCAATTTTTAGAAAACATTTTGTGGCTCTGGAGATAAACTGACTATTCGGTTTTTTATCTTGAGCAGCGAGAACGGAAAACAAATTTTTCTTGATTTTTGGTACAAGCCAAACATCACTAAGAGTTAGTGTGTCTTTTTTATTATTGACCAATGTTTCAAAAATTATTGTTCCTCTTCCTAGGGCTTCAATTGATTCACCACTTACAGTTATCACTTGATGAGCTGTTGTGAAAGGTTCATAAGTAGCAAATAATTCTGGACAAAATCTAATGTGATTTGTAGCACCATTATCTACATACCAGTTACGAACCACTTCTTCTGAATTAAAACATTCATTTGAACAGACTAGAATGACGTTAGCTTTTGAATTTGTAGTACTTGGCTTAGGAGGTTTGCCATCAGCACGCCATTTGGGACAAATTTTAACTTTATGACCTTTTTCTTTACAATATTTGCAATACCAATTCTTGAACTTATTTTTATCTAGATATGAAGACGTACCAGTAAAAAGAACTTCTTGATTCACCTTATTGTTATCCTTTTCATTCAAGGCTTTCTCATAAACACACAATTGATTCGTAAGGTTGTCTATTGTTCTGTTATTTTTGGATATTAACATCCAACTAGATCTAAATGAGAAATAATTGTCTGGTAATGTTCCTAAAATTTTACAAATTAGCAACACTTCTGGTAGTTCAATTGCATTTTCTTTTTGAACTGAATTTCAATTCATTCCAAATATTTTTAAGCTTAGACATATGTGTAGCTACATCGTCATTTGGTTGGCATTTGGTTGGCAGAGATCATAAACTTTTTCTTCTGTTGCACCATCAAATAATAGTCTGTGTAATTCTTGCCATATTTCTTTTGCTGTTGAAAATCTCATAATTTTCTTTAAAGTAGGTATCATCGGTCATATTGGTTGTTAGGATAATTTCTACTTTTTTGTACTCTTTCAACTCTTCTTTGTACTTGATACCTTCTGCCTCCGTAGCATTTTCTGCTAAAGTTGTAGGTTCATTCAGTGTACCTGCTACGATTTCTAGAGCTCCAATAATACCTCTAAGTAATGTGCAAATTTTAAATTTCCACGTAGTCCAATTTGATTTACCTTCTAAAAGACCAATTTGTTCTTTTGTTAAATCCATTTTTAACTAAATCTGTGATGACAAAAATTGGGGTATATTTATTTATTGCGCTCCTGGGCCCATAACCTGTTGAAGCATATCCAATAACACAGAAATACTCTATTAAAAGATTTTATGTTTGAAATAAAATTATATAGATGAGAACTTTAAAAAATATATATGACAAGTATCTTTTTGTTATATTATAAACAAGTACATAACAACTAGTAAACAGTGAAGTAAAAACCTAGAAAATGATAATATTTCAACAGATTCAACACCCCATCTCAAGATTTTTATTTTAACTTTTTACTGCAGCAGTACACAACGCTTTATCTTCCCTTGAATTAATTCGTATTTGTTCAAATGCTCAGGGTTTGTTGCAAATGTTCAGGGTAGCTCTGTACGTGCAGTAAAGCGGTAAATCGAAAAATATTCTAGCCGCAATATTCCTAATTGATGAACATTCATTGCTGTGGATCGACGTTTAAGAGAAACTGGAAGTATTAAACCTACAGCTCATAACCATGGAAGAATCAAAAGAGCTCGGAATGTTAGAAATGAGGTAAATGTCCTTACTGCAGTTGAAGCGTATATATATAAGCGTACTCAGATGCTCATTGCAAATTGGAATTTACAGAATGTCAACAGCTGCACTCTTATCATTTGCAAGATCTTTTAGATAATGATTATGGACCTAGAGTAGACTTCTGTGAATGGTTTCTTCGAAGAATAAGAAGGGATAGGGATTTTTATTTTAATGTATTATTCACCGATGAAGTAACATTTACACGC
The DNA here is from genome assembly GCA_910591695.1 of Galerucella pusilla. Classification (NCBI taxonomy): domain Eukaryota; kingdom Metazoa; phylum Arthropoda; class Insecta; order Coleoptera; family Chrysomelidae; genus Galerucella; species Galerucella pusilla. Next base: position 6,446 of record CAJUYI010001535.1, read on the forward strand.
AGTGGTATTTTTAATATTATGCACAATGAACACATTTGACGAAAACTCGCACAACGTGAAAATTGCACAGGTTTAAAAATAACGTTTGGGTTGGAATAATTGGTTACCAGTGTATCGGGCCTTTTATTCTGCCGGAATATTTAAATGGACCTAGATATGTAAATTTTCTTGGGAATAATTTAATAGATCTTCTTCATGATCACCGTAGACTGTCAATGTGGTTTATGCACGATGGGGCATCGCCACATTTTACACTGCTTGCTTGGGAATGGCTAAATCAAAACTTCACGGGAACGTGGATAGGCCGTGGAGTAGTTGCACCGGTAAAATGGCCAGCACATTCTCCTGAATGTAATCCGATGGATTATGCCGAGTAGAGAATATTAAAACAAAAAGTATATTCTACACCAGTCAATATGGTGTGTGAACTTAGAGAATGAATAGAAACGGCTTGTAGAGATTTGTCTCTTAATAAATTTTTGCTCATGAAGATAACAAACCAAATGAAAAAGCGTATGCCAAAATGTATGGAAGCTGAAAGGCTTCATTTTGAACATGTAATAAAATAGCAACGTTTGTTAATGTAGTTAGCTACTACATATAAAATAGTTTCAATAATAAGTTTATTCTTGAGGTTATTTCAAATTACTCTTTTCAATTGAAGAACTTCGAATAAGCCAATAAAAAACTTTTGTGCTCAAATTATTTGGAAATGATCTGCAAGTAGGTACTACAAAATTTAAAAAAAAAAATTAAAAAAAGTGTCTTACTGCAATAAAAGATTGAGAATCTTGAAAATGGAGTGTTGAAGAATTACAGACAATGTCTTTAGCTCTAAATACAGGGTGTTTCAAAAATATGGTACAATAAAAGTTTACGAACCCCTCGTACCACGCCACTGGCTTATTAGAATTTGACATAATTAATACTGACAAAGAGGGACAGAGTTCGGAATACAAGTATAAGAGAAGAATTGGGAGTTGAACCAATCTTGAAATTTATTGAACAACGACAATTGAGTTGGTGGGGACATATACAACGAATGAGTAATAGCAGACAAGTAAGAAGAATATACGAAGAAAAACACAGCTAAAAAGACAAAGGGGAAGACCCAGGCAAACATGGAATAAAGAGGTGGGTAACATAATACAACAAAGAGGGACGACATGGAAAGAAGCCGCTATATTAGCAAAAGACAGAAGAGCATGGAAAACGTTTATATATGAAAATTAAAATTAAATGTAAAGCCGACACCTAACGGTAAAAGGATGTATGATTATATATATAATTAATACTGTTGATGTGTTTTGAAGAGACAATAACCTACACAGAATTTTAAATTTGTACTCTCATCCCCCGAGAAGATATGAAATAAAATGTGTATTTCTTCTGCACCTAACAGCTTGTATCTCACAAAGGTTAGAGAAAAGTTGCATTTGGGTATTTTAAATATTTTTCAACGATCTATCATGCCTCTAATTTACGGGACACCCTGTGTATCAAAAATGATAAGATAGTTTCAGAACTGGAGAACTGTTTAGAACTTGTTGCTTATCTGTAAAATGATATATTGTAGACACTACTATTATAATATCTTTATGATATCTAGATCTGTCAACAAACATAAACATTAAATATAAACTGGAAAATTCTAAATTACAGGAACCTTCAGATTGATTTCCTGTTTGTAAACACCCATGTATAAATGAACTTTTTTTGTATATTGTCAAATATTATATACATTTATCTCAATTATATAATAGGTATTGAAGGACATACATACATTTGTTGTATATTGAAAGTGTAATGCCAAAAACATTAATTTATTTGTAATGACGTCGAGGGTTCCACTATTTCTCACTCTACTATTAAAAATTGAATATCACCATCCCAAGTACAAGGCCATCTGTACAACTGAAAACAACTTTGTTAAGCAACTACAACCCAAAAAATTGGTTGTTGCAGAGAGATCAGGTTTACAACAGTCTTCAAGATTTTGATGAAAGTCTGTCAGTTTTCGCTAAAAAGGTTGGCAAGAGATTACTTCTTTGGCGAATTTCTGGAAGATGCGCAAGTGATAAGTTTATATGTGGAATAAGAGGCCGAAAATATTCGAAAAAGACTCTTAGCTGAACATAAATCAACTTCCTCTAATGCATTGAAAACAGCACTTGCAATGGAGACTGCATAAGATCAGACCAGAATAGTGGGAGCAAAAATCACACATAAAGTAAGTCATATTTTTAAAAAGTCACTGTTCAATAAACATAAGCCACCCCGAAATAAACCACAAAGTTCTAAGTCAGTTGAGACAAGAAAGTCACGTCCAAGGTGTAGTAGAAAACACCATCCAGCAATTTGCCCTGCTATAAATTGGCAATGTTACCACTAATAAAAAAGGTCATACAAGTAGAGTTTGTAAAAAAGTCAATAATTAGTTAGAGTGCAGAGTGCAGTGCTGTCCAGATATGTCTTAAAAATCGTGTCGTTATGAATTTTCTGTTCCTTGGGCTGCTAAACAATACTCTTTAGTGTTCATATGATTGGATTTCTGGTAAGGTAAGGAAAAAACCTATTTTTCACAATAAAGTCTCAAACCATCTGTTGAATAATAGGCGAGTGGCGCACCCCTAAAAAGATGCACAAAAAAGCGAGTTGACCGACTACTACAAAACGCAAGGAAAAAACCAATTGGGATCGATTAATTATATTATTAGCAACAAAAAACCTCAATAACATTTTTTTGTCCCGATGGTCAGTCATTTGTTATTAACCAAAAACTTGCAAAATTACGGAAAATGAAAAAACCGTTACGCTAATCATTTTTTAAGGTAAAATGGATAAAAATAAACACTTTTTGACTCTTGATATTTTTTCGAAAAATGCTTTGTTTTCAAGTTATCGGCAATTCAAACTCAAAAATCGACCGAAAAATGGATTTTTCGAAAAAAATTTTCTCGGCTTCTACCACAGCTTTTTCAAATTTTCAAAATGCAAATAACTCGTGAAAACATATACTATTAGATGGTATTTTTTATTTTCTTGCTACATTCATTTACCTTGTCGAATTCGTCATACCAAATTCGCGAAATTTACGGATTCCAAGGCGGATTTGCCGTGACGGAGTGCGTAACGTGTACTGATTTGCGGAACTATTTTTCTATTAATAATGTTAATTATAATACGTTTTATTTTGCTATCGTTAATGTTTTATTAATTTCTGCTACAAAATATATGTTATAAAAATTATTAAGTTATGAATGTTAAATTAGAATGAGACTTATTTCAAAATTAACAAACTGATTTATTTACATAAGATTTACATTTGAATATGAACATCTGTTTTAATAGAGTTACATATAATCTTCAGCCTCTTCTTCACCGTTTGAGTCTATAAGATCATTTGAAGTGTCTTGATTATTGCAAATTGTAGAACACGCACATAGTTCGCAACATGGAAAACCTTGAGATAAACAAGAACATCTTTCGTCATCTTTGCACGGTGACTTTCCACTACAATTACAAATAAATTTTTGTAACTATTCCATGGCTGTATCTCCTTCAAAATAATTGACTATCAATAAGTCGTTATTTTTTATCCATCCATATTGAGTTGGATCAAATGACATGATATGACTAGATCTTGCTTGCGACCATTCGTTTACTTGCCATTTTACACGCAAAATATGCTGTACCAACGCGGGCTCTGACTTGATAATTTTTATAACATATATTTTGTAGCAGAAATTAATAAAACATTAACGATAGCAAAATAAAATGTATTATAATTAACATTATTAATCAAAAAATAGTTCCGCAAATCAGTACACGTTACGCACTCCGTCACGGCAAATCCGCCTTGGAATCCGTAAATTTCGCGAATTTGGTATGACGAATTCGACAAGGTAAATGAATGTAGCAAGAAAATAAAAAATACCATCTAATAGTATATGTTTTCACGAGTAATTTGCATTTTGAAAATTTGAAAAAGCTGTGGTAGAAGCCGAGAAATTTTTTTTCGAAAAATCCATTTTTCGGTCGATTTTTGAGTTTGAATTGCCGATAACTTGAAAACAAAGCATTTTTCGAAAAAATATCAAGAGTCAAAAAGTGTTTATTTTTATCCATTTTACCTTAAAAAATGATTAGCGTAACGGTTTTTTCATTTTCCGTAATTTTGCAAGTTTTTGGTTAATAACAAATGACTGACCATCGGGACAAAAAAATGTTATTGAGGTTTTTTGTTGCTAATAATATAATTAATCGATCCCAATTGGTTTTTTCCTTGCGTTTTGTAGTGGTCGGTCAACTCGCTTTTTTGTGCATCTTTTTAGGGGTGCGCCGCTCGCCTATAAGAACTTTCAAGAAGGGTAGAGTCAGATATAACAAAAGTTGATTTTAGAAATATGTCCAGCTCCATAGCTGGAAAAATTCTTCAGAAATTAGAATTTGTGTAGATTTCATAACAACACTGAACAATGTTATTGATGGAGGTCACCGTGTGTTGCCTAAACCTAGTGATATATTTGCAAGTCTAAGCGGTAGTAGACTTTTTACAGTAATTGATTTTAAAGGATACCAGCAGTTTGAACGCGCTGTCAATTCAATAGAAATATGCACCATTAATACTCTTCTCGGGTTATTTAGATTTAACAGACTAACTTACGGAATCTGTTCCGCCCTTGGGATTTTTCACTCAATTAATGTATCTATTTTACCCAAAAACAAATATCATCTTGTGGTAATTTTAGTTCATGGTAAGAGTCTAGAGGAATGTCATCAAAATGTTTTAAATATCATGTCTAGTTTGGAACATTGTAACGTAATCAACGTCAAGTATTCCAGCTCTAGGTATTTTAAAATTGTTGAAAATTCCTTGTTTTCGTTGGCCCTGAACGTGGAATTCGAATGTTGAGTTTGATACCCCATCAGTTATCGACAGTGGTTGACAGTTTTGATTTCCGGTGTAACTGGATCGTGGATCTGAAGTGTGCATCTTGCTAGAAAAAAATATGAATAGCCTAAGGTTGCTAACCTGTTGAGGGATTTTTTTACTCTAGAGACAAACTATTATAAGTAATTTTAGTGAATTGGATTGTTAAGTTTGGATTGTTCAAAATTCTCTTGTAACCTCTTCATTGAAGGATTTCTGCCGCTTACCGCTTACCATTCAATGGAATTTGTATATTAATAATACTGTCATTATTAAACAGTTGAATTCAACCTATAAGTAGCTTACTTTCGTATGTACATTAAGACGTCGATAATATTGCAATAAACCTTTTGGTAAGTTGGGGTTTATTTGGAGAACTTGGGGATGCTTGGGACAATTTATCTGGGCGCCCATTTATATTTGTGGACCGCACGACCATATCCACTAGAAGTTAACCGGGCTGTCGTCGAATTGATAGTTAGTCGATGTATGTCTACATAGGTTTGTAAATATTACGTTGCAACATTTTAATGTTGAGGTTAATAATAAAAATGTCTTTTTTATAACAGTAGTGTAGAGTTTTTGGGAGTTTCTATATATCAAGATCACCTACCACAAATAAGCTAGAGAGCATTGACGAAGCTCCAGCACCCCAAAATGTAACTCAATTTAGGTCATATCTGGGTCTATTGAATTATTATGAAAATTCCACACGTTATTTTTATCCAATCGGAACGTGTATTTCTGACAGATCACCATGGCAACGGATGAATTTTAGTGGAAATTTTTTCTCCTGGGTACCCAATAGCGAATTATACTGGAAATTTTTTTGACGTTAATCATGACAGAATATTTTTTTTGACAATCTAATTTTTATTTGTTTACGTGATACATTTCAACTACAAGCTTAGATGTTTTCTAAATTCTTTGGACCATTATGATTAATTGTTATATTAAAAATGCAATTATTATATACTATGGCAGGATGATGAAGACGAAAATTATTGTTATTGGAAATAAACACATTTGGTGTGGAATTTTCCTACCGAATACCACGCGAGGTCAAATTAAATTCGAAAATTTTTTCTCGCTCATGAATATTTTCAGAAAATTATCCCTCGTCTTCGACTCGAGATAATTTTCAAAATATTCATGAGCTCGAAAAAATTTCCGGAAATAATTTGACCTCTAGTGGTATTACTAGTAAAAATATATTCGTACAAACTGAAGAAACGCTTAGAAAAAGCACTGTTTTTTGAGAAGATAGAATGAGTTAGTAGTACCTTATTTTAAATAAATTATACAACTTCCGTTTTATTTACTTAATAACCCAATCAACTGGAGTATCTCCACCTGAGAACATTTTTCAAATGGGACCTAGGACTAGGTTTAATAATTGAAAACATCACACAAACAAAATTATTAAATAATAATATTGCAACACCATTGAAGAAATTTATTTTAAAAATATTCAATTAAAGCTCTGGGAAAAACCAAAAGTGGTGAAAGTTATCAATGATATGCGGTCCATACCGAAAATATCTAGTGAAATAGTGCCGTGTAGTGGTATCATTTCAAATGATGGCAAACCTAAAGTGGTTAATGAAGATATACAAAACCCAAGTGTACCCACAGTATGTACTAAATCTTTACTAAATAGCCCAATAGTTTGTAAAATCCCCGAATTGTCTATTTTTGAAAAAAGAGCTTTGGAAGTTGAAGGTGATTCAGTAAATACCCATAGCACTGATATTACTATTGAGAATACAATTCATCTGTCAACTGACCCTTTTTCTACGATTCTAATTATATGAAATAGAGTGGTAAAAGGCTATCAAACTGATGATCGTTCTATTACCTCAGGCTACTACGCCATTATTTATTATTATGACCCAATTAATACTTTTAAATAATACGACATGGCAACATTTGCTTATGCCAACAAAATAAATATATAAACTTGTGACATTATTGGAATCCAAAAATACGTCTATACACTCTTCAAATAATGACACTTTATCTGAATACCAAATTAAAAAATTTAAATTAACTTACCACGCCCATGTTTTTGTAAAATGAAAATAGACATTTTAGTTTCCATAACTACCAGATTGCTATTTTAAATTAATGAACCTAATAGCTTCTAATTAATTCTACTAAAATATATAAAAATTATAAATTAACAATTATTAATTATTATTATATATATATATTATCAATTTAGAATTTTAATATATTTTCACAATGTATATTGGATGTACATGATTATCAAACAAGATCGAGAGACGACTTCTATTGTATGTACCCACGGCTCCAAATTGCTATAGTCAGAATGATGTTTTTCACAATGGACTTGTACAATATAATAGCTTACCCAATGATGTTAAGAAGGCAAAAAATGTAAAAATATTTATTAGAGAATGTAGACAGTTTTGTGAATAAAATGTGGAGATAAAAAAACAGTGTGTACAAAACGTTTCAATTCACTGTATTGTATATATATATATATATATATATATATATATATATATATATATATAATATTTGTTAGCACACGCTATTATCAATAAACTATTATTATTAAAGTGGAAATAATTAGAAGCTGTTAGCTTCATTCAAAATATTAATATGAGTAGATTCCACAAAGTAATTTAATTTAACGTTGATTATCAAAGTGTTCTCCATTAGGTGCCATACATAAATATAAATTGTTTGACTTTTTAGATCATTTTGGAATTATTTGACGACATTCGGTAAAGTCTATATAGAAAGGACAAGGAGTAATAAATCATTCATTTAAGTAGATTTCATAGACGTACCAAAATATATTTTAAGAGGGTATACCGTAAGGTACATTTTGTATTGAACGAATGAGTTGCAGCTATGCTAAAGAATATACGATTTAGGTCAGAGGTAACGGGATGTACTAATTTTAATAAAAAAAAGTGATAGAGGTACATGAATTTTAGTAAGTTTGATAAAGATAATTATTTCTTTTCATTTTTTATTATATTATAATTTAAAACGTATTTTTTTCCCAAAATACACACCACTGCATTGCGTTATTGCTTATCTGCTAATCCTTTAACAATGAAGAAACCCTAAACTTTGCTACAACTGAAACAAATACGGGGTCGATCTACCTGGTTTTTAGATTTACGGAAGAAATGTTATTTAAAGTAAGAGATTTATCAAAAATTTCATGGTGCTCCCTGTAAAGGTTTTGCATACTTAATTAGGGTTTATTACTCCTCGTACTTTTTGTACATACTATAATAATACGCTCACGTTACTCTTCCAATGATCCTGGTTGCGTGGCGTATATTTTAATTTTCAAATATCGTCATAAAGAGTAATCTAAGGGAGATCGGGAGATCGTGAGGGTCATTCAATAAATTCTTCGTCCAATCTAATGTCTAGGAAATTCTTCATACGCCAGTTGAGGATATGATCGAATTATGTCCCCCTAGAAATGAAAATCTAGTTGTTTTTGCATTTTCTCCAAAAAATGTGTCTTCAAGATAGTCAAATCGTTTTCAGTGTCGCACCCTGTATATTGTCAGTAATCTTTTAGATTTCATCTTAATACCTCTATTGAATATCCCCATGAAGCTAGTATTAACAGTATGTTATTTCAACCGACTAATAAAGATGAAGAATTGAGATGTGTAACCATTGGCGATGATAAGAAGTTTAAAATATGGGAATTGATTGAATCTGAAGTATTATCCAGTAAGTGTATTTAAAATATGTTTCTGTACAATTTATATTAATTCTGGTTTAAACAAAACACTTAGTATCTTGTTTGTGTAACGTTCTTGAACAGTCACTAAGGTTGTATCTTTTTCGAGCTACTCGGAATATGAACACCCTTCCATGACGTCTGGATTATTTGACGGTACAGTTATATTAAAAAAGGGACACGTTAACGTCATACTATTTGTGTGAAGAGGGTCTAATTATTAGAGGTTATAGGATGTCAAAGCTGCAATTGGGCAATTCAGTGACTTGACAACTAAAATTCAATATGGCGGCCCAGGGCAAACAAAATATGGTTTTGGTTCTTTGCTGTACAAAAGTGTGTATACCCTCCCTTTTGCAGAAAGGGGATTCTTGGTTTTAAAGAATTGTCCTGTATCTTGATCATAATAATGAACAATAAAAAATTTAGTTTTTTGAAACTTTTGTGATGGATATGTGCATTTCGGACCAACTTTCATTTTTGTTAGTAGCAGTAGACTTATTATTTCATATTATCATTATCAAGCAGAAAGACTTTAAATAAATAGGTTTACATTTTGTATTGTTTTCACCCAAAGGAAAAAGAGCAGCAGAAGGCAAAAACCATCCAGATTTGATACTATTGCAGTTTATGAGACAAGCAAATAAATTGTGTGTAATAAATGCTTTTACAATTTTTTTTTGTATTTAAATAAGCTAAGCAGATGAATATGCTTTATCGTCAAGAAAAATTGATATAATTTTGTAAACAAAGTGATACAAAAACTTAGAGCATAAAATAAGGATATGGCATAAAATAATTCCAACGTTAATATTATGGGTGATTCAAATAGGCAGTTGGAGTGTGTTACTTTGACTAGTGAAGATCGCTCGACTTACAGTGGATTGTTATAACTGTTTGTGGGCGAATAATTGCGTTTTAAAAAGCTGACTTTGGAACACTTTAAAGTAAAAGTGTAGTTTATTGGAAACTATTATCCAATTTTCGCGAGTTGGTGCAATGGTGTTATCTTATATCTGACTATCTATTGAATTGGATTTTATTTTACTTATCATTAAGTGCAAGTTTTTTTTTTGCTCATTAGTAAAATTTATAGATTTAAAACACCTCTCGCTGCACGCCAATTTCTACAGACAACCAGTATTACACCTATGATGTTTTGTTGGTCGACAGACACTAGGCAATAACCACAAAAATAGATAATCCTGAGCCAGTTGCTTTTGACTACAACAGCAACACCACTAGTCAATGTACTTTGATTGTAACAAAAACCACAATGTCAACAAATGACGGAAATGATATACACACAACCTCCTATGCTGCTGCAGCCAAATCAAGACCTGAACCTGAAAAAAAAAACAAGCGATCATAATACATTCTCAGCCTAATCTCGTTCTCTTTGATTATGTGAAAGCAATTGGAAACATAGTTATAGTTAAAATAATACCCTTCTTGGTGTGCGTCATCGATTGTGACGTATATCAGGGTTTTCGGCATGTCGTTTATTTTATTTGCTATTTTGACATATAGCTAACCTTAAATTTGATAAATAAGATCATCAGGATTGTATTTAGCCAAATTCGAAAAGGCTATGCAATTAATAATTACCAGCTTCTTTTTCTAACTGAAAATACTTGAGAACTTTCAAAATGCTGATGTTTTTCCGTGTATTCATGCATATTTTTGTATTATTCATATAAATAAAACAATAAGATTAATATTCACTTCTCATAAATAATAATTGACCGTAAACAACAAAGTACAGACCTGTCAAGAACTGTCAGTGTGACAGTAGAAAAAGACGTAAGACTTATTGCGCTACGAATGTAACGCTTTCATAGTATTATAAACTCTCGATTGATAGGTTGAGCTTGAGCGTAGTCTAATCGTCAACCAATCAAATTTTTGTAAGTCAAAGATTAGGGTTAACGTTTGTAATACATTTAAACGGTTTATTATTGTGATATTTTGATTAGGATTAATCACAGACCTGCCTTTTTTTCTATTTCTTCCTACGTAATGTGTTAGAAAGACATTAACAATCGATGACGCACACCAAGACGGGTATTATTTCTACTATAACCCCAAGAACGTTTTGCACCTAAAATATCAAACAATCGAGTGTGTATTTACCTGTCAAAAACCGAGCTTGTAGACCAGTATGGAGGGTAGAGGTAAGGAGAACCGTCTCTGTGTTTGAAAAAGTGTCCGTGAGAGCGCGTCCAATAAGGGTGGCGCTGCGGTACCTTAGGATACTTTTTAAAGAAAGCGCCAAAAGTGATTAGAAGAAGATAGAGGAATAAACAAGGTAAATAGTTGAAGTTTTGTATACGGGTATTTTACTAACTACTCTAGTCATGAAAATTTTTAAATATTTAAACTCAGCACACTTCACTCCGTCTACAATAGCTATGTTCATACTAGATTTTTTTGTACGCCAGCGCTACTCTGGCAGATACTTGAAGCTTTATTGTCAGTATACAGCTGGACACTTTTTCAACTCTCCCCCCATACAAGACGGTTCTCCTTACCTCTACCCTCCATATAGACCAGCTCATATCAGAACACCCTACTGTATGTGTGAATACTATTGAATTGCCAATTAGAAGGTTAATATCTCCAGCTAGGAGAATATTGATATCCACAATCAAACAGTGAATACAAAGACAATAATCCAGTCTGGAAGACTTTTTACGTTAAACGCTGATCAAATTATTGTATTCCTCGAGAATTCATTCGGCAGTAGCAACCCAATAACTGAAGCTCTGCAGTTTACCAGTAATGTTTAAGATCTGTTAAGCGATATGCATATATGCGATATATCCTTTCTTAACAGAAATATGTAGTTGTTAACGGCTATCTTGGAATGTGCGCAGATAAACCTAGACAGAGGTTATGTGGATCGACGCATAACCATATACACCGACAGTCAGGCAGCAATTAAACCCTTGAGTGGATATACCATCAACTCAGGACTTGCTGACGAATGTCGAGAATGACTTGCTGATCTTGCAAGTCGGAACGCAGTGTGGCTAGAATGGATTCCGGCCCACTCTGGTTTTGAAGGCAACGAAATGGCGGATGCATTGGCTGCGGAAGGGGCGGCAGCTCCTTTCTGCGGCCCAGGCACGAACCCTGGGCCTAACAAAACAAACAATAAGCAAGGAGACGAGGAAGTGGCTGAGGAACCAGCACCTCGCTCATTGGAATGCTCTGCAGGGTCCTAGACAATCCAAACTTCTACTGAAGGGATGGACTGATGGACACGCTAGGGCAGCTATTGAACTACCAAGGAGTAGGTTGAGGAAGATAGCAGGACTTCTAACAGAGCACTGCTGTGTGAGGAAGCACCTCTACAACCTAGGAGTAGAGGAAAGTTCCCTATGTAGGGGTTGCGGCATGACTGACGAAACGTCAGTCCATGTTCTCTTAGAGTGTCCTCACTGGGCTGTACTACGCAGGCGAATCTTCGGAGTCCCTGTTATGGCCCCTGGAGTCACAAGCATGCATCCACTGAAAAAGGTTGTGGCCTTTATTGAAGGGCTCGGCTTCATGGATGTCTAGGTAGCAGGAATGGCACAATAGGCCCGACAGTGGCCTCAGTGCCGGAACCTTGGCTTGAGTTTGTTTAGGTCAAGGCTCAGGTTCGTCTGCACATTTAGTAGTAGTAGTAGTAGTAGTAGTAGTAAGGCAGATTTACAAGATTAACCAAGAAAATTGAAAAATATTCAACTAAAGACAACGCCACAGTATCACAATCATCCGCTGACGACGATTGCCTCTCAGACTCATCACATAAGTCTCAAACATCAACTTATTAATAACATCATTTCCATTCCAACTAATTCAGTGGAATTGCGACGGATATTATCCGCGATATGAAAGAATCCAGCAACTGATTGCAGAAACAGAGGCAGATATCATATGTCCACAAGAGACAATTTTTAAAGACACTAACATAGAACAGCTTAAAAATTATGAAAGTTAACATTACATTAAAAAAGACTACCTGAGAACCAGTGGCGGCACATCCATTTTTGTCTCTAAATATTTATTCTCTACACACCACATACTAACTACTACGATTGAAGCAAGTGCAGTTTCCATCTTGTGCCCTAATAAAATTACTTTATGTAACATCTATATACCACCAAATTACAATCTATCCGAACAAGAATTGTTTGACCTAATCCAACAACTTCCCTCTCCTTTTCTTCTAGTAGGCGACTTTAACGCACACAATATCATGTTATGCTCGAATAAAACATTTGGAAGAGGAAAAGTTGTTGAAAAGGTTCCAAATTTATGAAATGCATGCTTATTAAACACCGGTTCAAGTACACATTTCAACATATCTTCTGGTACATTTTCTTCAATCGACCTTAGCTTTTCTGATCCCAAATCATCATCCTTACTTCACTGGCATGCACATTTTTTTTTTTGACGGCAATCACTTCGCAATTATAATTTCTAATAACGAAAATAGAACAACTAGCTATATTCCTAAAAGGCGAATCGCCCATGCCGATTGGGATGGTTTCTGTTCTTATCTTGAAAAACAACTTCCACTTATTTTCCTTTCGGACGACATAGATGAATCTCTAAATCTCGTTATCCATTGCATCACCTCTGCTGCTGAACTACATATAGGCAGAACTTCCACAAGTACTAAACGTAGGAGAGTACCATGGTGGAACAAGGATTGTGAGCAGGCAGTCCGTATATAAGAAAGCGTCAAACAGGTATCGTAGAACTCGGAATAATGAATATTACATAGAATTCAAAAAAACTAAAAGCCAGAGCAAAATACGTCCTCAAAAAAAAACAAAAAAACTTGCCTCGAGTAAAAATACTGCCCCTGGCTCCGACGACATTCCTTTCATATTTCTTAAAAAACTCTTTATACCCTGTGCTACTATTTTACTAAAATTTTACAATAATATTTGGAACAACTACCACTTCCCTAAGTGGTGTTGTGAATCCCTCATCATACCAATCAAAAAGGATCATAACCAAACCCAAAGTCTTTCAAACTCATACAGACCAATATCACTCACATGCACAATGTGTAAATTAATGGAGAAGATAGTGAACTAAAGGCTTACATGGTTTCTAGAGAAAAATAAGACATTTCGCCAGTACAAACTGGATTTAGATCTCATCGGTCTACTTTGGACAATTTGGTACTTTTGAAAACACACATTTCTGATGCTATTGTAAACAAGATTTATTGGCAGCCTTTTTTGATGTCGAGGGTGCCTTTGATACTGTTCAAAAATCAGTGATCCTTCAAAAGCTTGAAGAATACGGTCTTAAAGAAAATATATACTATTTTGTGTACAAATCTTGGATGATAGAAGTTTCAAAGTGATATCAAATGGAAAAATATATTCTACCCACATACAACATAATGGAGTTCCACAAGGCTCTATTATAAGTACAGCTCTGTTTAATTTGGCAATTAACGATTTAGGTATAAGCATTAATCTTCCCGTAAAATACTCACTATATGCTAATGACCTCACACATGTCGTTTAATGCAATAATTTAGTAGAAAGCTGAACAACCATAACCCAACTTTGATATACAATGTAGTACCATTGGTTGTTGCCACTCATCATAAAGTCCTAGGACTGACATTCGATTCAAGACTCATCTGGAACACACACATCCAAGAAACAAAAGGTAACTGCTTTGAAAATATCAACATTTGAAAACTCTGTCTCACTTCCAATGGGGAGCCGCAGAAGAAGTATTGCTTGCAGTCTACAGATATACAATTTGCTCCAGAATATACTATGGCAGGTTTATTTTTATGTCCGCCTCCAAGTCGCAATTAAAAGCTCTTAATTCTGTTCATAAAACGGGTCTTAGGATTTGCTTAGGTGCCTTCAGGTCAAGCCCAACTGAAAGATTGTATTGTGAAGCCAATGAACCTCCACTCTGGTTAAGACGACAACGCCTACTTCTCTCCTATTCAGCCAGTTTATCAGCCAATCACCAAAACCCAGTATGCTGCTTATTCAACAAAACAATATTATTCAACATGCTCAGCCTCACTCATTCCTCTTCTTCTACGCAATCGCCATGGAACCAGAAACTACCGAATATAAATACCTGCCTTCGCTTTTTTAATAAGCACGAAACTCCCTAATACTGTAATCTATCAATCGTTTTTAGAAATTCTCAATCGAAACCAGTTTTACAAAGTCCTTTACACTGATGCCTCTAAAAGTGACGCAGGTGTAGGTAGTGCCGTTGTATCTTCTTGTGGCACCACACACCAAATCAAACTACCATATATGCAGGGTCTACACTGGAGAATTATATAGTATCGTTGAGGCATTTCGATTGTTGAAATCAACGGATTAGAATGTGGCGATTTGTACAGACTCCTTATCATCCATTCTAGAAATTGAATAAATGTTCTCTGATCATCATTTCGAGAATTTCATACACGACACATAATGAACTTACAGTTCATAGAGTAACTGTCACTATCATCTGGGTACCTTCACATGTAGGAATTGAAGGAAATGAGGCTGCAGACCTAGCCGCTAAGGAAGCTTCCTCGTCGAATATACCTATAACGAATGTACAGCTGCATAACGACATTAAAAAATGTTCAAGGAAAAAACACGTGATCAATGGCAAGCCCACTGGAAGAATACATCTAAAAGTCACTTACATGATGTACAGCCGATTATCACATCCTCGAAACTCCCACCAATGTCCAGGAAAAATAAAGTCATC
Source organism: Galerucella pusilla (assembly GCA_910591695.1). Taxonomy (NCBI): domain Eukaryota; kingdom Metazoa; phylum Arthropoda; class Insecta; order Coleoptera; family Chrysomelidae; genus Galerucella; species Galerucella pusilla. The sequence continues at coordinate 21,874 of CAJUYI010001535.1, forward strand.
CTAAGAAGACTAAGAATTGGACATACTAAGCTAATACATGACTATCTCATGAACTCTACTCATCCTCCCGTATGCAGCCACACTGTAATAGTGTGATACTACTGCAATATGTCAATATGTACACTGTCATCGTGTCAATGATCTCAGTAGTCGAGACACGTTAGGGTAGTTATTATACAGGGTGTCTCATTATTTTCTGATTGTTTATAAGAGCTTATATCTTCGAAACGGTTCTGGATAATAAGATGCGGTTCACACAGTTAGGTTTAAAATTACCGTAAGTTTTGTTGTGACACATTCATATAAATGGCCTACTTCCGGTTTACCCGCTAGAAAAGTGGCGTATTTTCAGAAAACAGTAGATGTAATTTTTTAAATGGGATACCCTGTATATTTGGCAATTTATTGAAAGACGCATATTTTTACTTTATAACGATACTTTAAAGTTTTAAATCGGTGCACAGAAAGCGAAGTTAGATAACTTTAACTAGGATACTTTAATGATTTAGATATAAAGTTGGAACTTTATTACCTAAGTGAACTGTAAAAAACAAATAGAAACATGTTTTAGGGCACTCTAAAACAAATGTTCGATGTGTCTTCCTTTTTGGTCTATACATTTGTGGAATCGAACCATTAGTTTGTCAAATGCTGCTGTCAGCATTTCAAGAGGAATATTTTCCATTACCTGCCGTATGTTATTTTTCAATTCCTCAATAGTAGCAGGCATCGGGTTGTAGACTCTATCTTTCACAAATCCCCATAAAAAAAATCTGGAACAGTCAGGTCTGGAGAATTTGGAGGCCATTCTATTGGACCAGTCCTACCAATCCAATTATTTCCAAATTGTTGGTTAACAGATTCTCTTGCTATGTTGGAATAAAGGGGTGGAGCCCCGTCTTCATGAAAGTAAACATTTGGGTTCAAAATACCATCTTGTTCTAACTGGTTCAAGCACAATGTGACGTTCTTTCAATGATCGCAATATTTTTGTGATGTGACATATTAACGCCTCCTTGATTATTATTTATTAATAAGATATCTGAATCATTACAGTATCCCAGTTAAAGTTATCTATCTTCGCTTTATGTGCACTGATTTTAAACTTTAAGGTACCGATAAAAAGTAAAAATATGCGCCTTTCAAGAAATTGCTAAATATACAGGGTGTCCCATTTAAAAAATTACATCTACTGTATTCTGAAAATACGCCACATTTCTAGCGGGTAAACCGGAAGTACGCCATTTATATAAATGTGTCACAACAAAACTCACGGTAATTTTAAACCTAACTGTGTAAACCGCATCTTATTATCTGGAACCGTTTCGAAGATATAAGCTCTTGAAAACAGTCAGAATATAATGAGACACCCAGTACAATGTATCAACATCATTTGGATCACACTCACACTTATGGATTTCGACCACCAATTAATAAATTTTGAAAAAAATCTTAATATGTTATTTGGAAGTCGAAATAAGCATTTTCTTTCATTGCACCGACCTTGTAACAGTACGGAGTATAGTTAAAATAATACCATTCTTGGTGTGCGTCATTGATTGTGACGTATAGCAGGGTTTTCGGCATGTCGTTTATTTTATTTGCTATTTTGACATATAGCTAACCTTAAATTTGATAAATAAAATCATCAGGATCGTATTAAGCCAAATTCGAAAAGGCTATGCAATTAATAATTACCAACTTCTTTTTCTTACTGAAAATACTTCAGAACTTTCAAAATGCTGATGTTTTTTCG
>CAJUYI010001535.1:24029-38928 GCA_910591695.1 Galerucella pusilla
TTTAATGATTTATTACTATCAACCAATTTCAAATCGAGTATAGGCATATTTTTGTATTATTTAGATAAATATAACAATAAGATTAATTGAGTTAACTGTATAAACCCTCACTTCGTGGAATCTACTCATCATATGGTTTTAAATGAAACTGTTTCTAAATGACTCCACAATATATATATTGTGGAGTCATTTAGAAACAGTTAGTTTCATTTAAAACCATATAATAAGATTAATATTCACTTCAAATAAATAATAATTGACCGTAAGCAACAAAGTACAGACCTGTCAGTGTGACAGTAGAAAAAGACGTAAGACACATTGCCGCTTCGAAAGTTACGCCTTCATAGTATTTTAACCTCACGATTGATAGGTTGCGCTGGCGCGTAATCTGAACATCAACCAATCAAATTTTTGTCAAAGTCAAAGATTAGGGTTAACATTTGTAAAACATTCAAACGGTTAATTATTGTGATATTTTGATTAGGATTAATCACAGACCTGCCTTTTTCTCCATTTCTTCCTACGTAATGTGATAGAAGGAGATAAAATAAACGACATGCCGAAAACCCGGATATACGTCACAATCGATGACGCACACCAAGAAGGGTATTATTTCAACTATACCTAATACTGGAATGATAATAGATGATGAATATTCTTGAAATTTTTTGTTATCATTGCAAAAAGTTGTGAGTAATTTAACATTGGCTGATAAAGTTAGGCAAACAATATATATTCCATAAAAGTGATATTAATTTCTTTTTTGTCATATACAGGGTAATTCAACGAACGGACACTTTATATATTTGGTATGGTTATTGCAAGAAAATCTCATTATTGATTTGAAAAACTCCCTATCTTAGTGTCATTAAAAAGGCCAAAAGTTGCTTTTCATTGGTTTTCTGAATTCACTTCACAAACTACAACTACACTAGGCAAACTCTTGTTTGCATTCTCCTTTCTCCAGCTTGGTAACCCATAACCTCTGTTTCATTCTATCTAAAAGGCATCGGTGATCCATTGACTTATTATCACACTATCCTAAATTATAACAATAACTTTCACATGTATCAGAAGAAACTGCGTGGATTTTAAGATTTTCAAGATATAGACAAAATAAACGTACCATTTTATTTTATTTTCAGGCACACAGTTATCTTGGAAGTGTTTTGGTGTTGGTTTTTACAGAAATCTTTCATGCAACGCTCTATCTTTTTCAATGGATGGATCTCTATTCGCAACGGGATTTGGGAAGATATTAACCGTTTGGACACCAGATACAAGTTTATTAAAATGCTCGTTAGTCCATCCTTTTCACAAACAAAACTTGAAAAACGTCCAATTTGGTTATGGAAACCAATGTCATTTTTTGGTAACTGCTAGTGATAATCAGTTGAGCGTTTGGAATGTTTTAACGCTTTCTATGACTTGGACAGTTCCGATCTCTGTATCATTTTTGATAGCGGATTCTTTATCAACAAATATGACCGTTATAACCAATAAAAAGAAAGGTAAAAATAACAAATTATGCAAGTATAACACAGAACCTCAGTAAATTATTTTATCTAATTCCGCTATCAAATGTGACATTCAAGTCACTCCTTGACGTTAGGTAACGTCACATTTTTCATAACCTTCATATATTGGTTATGAAAAGTAGTTATGTAAAAACTTTTACCTACGACCCCCCTGTAATCAGTCAATAACACACAGTTGGTATCAATGTAATGACGTCTATTACGCACTGTGGAAAAAACGCACAGCTGTAAAGTAAATCGCACGGCTTCCCTAGCAACATCTTAGCAACTGTCAATAGATGTCACCATTTCATTCAAAATTTGCTATTTGAAATCATTCAATATGGCCATGTTTAACTGTGAAAAGCCCAAAGGGCTAAGTATATGTATTGATTATAATTAAAAAATGGACTTTCGATTATCAACAATATATTAATAATGATTAAACGTTAGTTCTTTAATGTGCTTCTTTCATTGGTAATAGAGTAATAGAGATGGAGTTTACCAAGCACCTCTAATAATGTAACTGTTAATTTTATGCTTCTAATAAAAAATACAAGTACAAGTAGGTCGTAGGTAAAGTATAGTACGTAACTCGTGTTGTAAAGCATTTTACGCACTCACGGAATTACGCACTCGCCGCTACGCGGCATCGTGCGTAACTTTTCCATTCGTGCGTAAAATGTTTCTTACCACACACGTTACGTAATATACTATAACGTAACTGTTTAAGTTTCAAAGATTAATTTATCAATTAGGTACTGTCAAAACTGACAATTATTTCATTATTTAAACTGTACAATTACCCCATTATTTTGATTCAATAGTATTTTAAGATTTATAAACATTGAAAACAACATTATTAAGGACACAGTTATTTAAAGTAAGTCAATTTTCTGAGTGAATACTTCATAGTAACCATACTTCTAACACCATTTGAATTCACTTTAATAATACCATTGTAATTGAAGATTTCATTAAATATTATAAAAGCGCGGAATTAGATAAAACGTTGTACGTAAACACGTTATGAAGAGAGCGACATTGTTCAACTCGCGTACTTACTTATTCTCAATCGATTTCGCAAACCTTGTAACACTTCATGAATCTAGTTTGATAAGTCGGTGACTTTTTTAATTTCTGCGAGTAATTTTAAATGCAACACTGCTCCCATCAACTACTATCTGTTGATAGACCACTGTAAAATTTTTGATCGACAGTCAACAAGCAGCAACCTCGTGAATTATAACGAAAATAAAAAAAGGAATGTTGGGTGATGATTAGGCATTGTTTTTCAATAAAATCAAAGAATAGTTGGATGCATTCGTGGATATCGAGGAGCATTCAATAAGTATCTAGACTCAATCTCAAAGAGATGAAAAGAATAATATACTCCTGCCTAGTGTGAGAAACATTGGCAGTTATCAGGGACTGTCCATAAGAGGGGATCTTGTCCCATTGCTATAGGACCTTGTATGTATGTTTTGGGGTAATATTCATTGAGATCTAAAGGATCTATTGTGCCCCCTTGCTCCACTATTTTGAGCATTTTAGGTGTCCATTCAGGCGACAGAGGAGACAGGACCTAATAACGTATAAAAGGAGGAGTCACAAAATATCGCGATATTCTTCGTTAACTACCAAAAGTATAATGTCCGAATGCGAAGTATTGGATCGCACATAACGTGATGTTCTCCATAGTTACCCCCGAAGAATGTCGCGTCCGCCGGTGTAGAACCTGTACATACTGGTATAATTCATCCCAAAATATTTTGTTTTGGCTTGATGATTCAAGACCAAAATTGAATAGATAATGCCTAATACTAAGTATGACTCATTTACAACTGAAATATTTGGCTGGTAAAATAACATATGAGGCTAGTTTCTTAATTTATTTTATCTACAACTGTCATTTAACGGGTACGATTTGACTCCGATTTTCTGTGTCATAATGACGTATATTACCGCACATCTGTAGGTCACCCCTTATGTTCAATTTGTTCAAAAGTAAAAGTTAAATTTGTTTTTAAAACATTCAGGGATTTTGTTCAGAAAATAAATTTAATTTGTGTTTTAATATCTAAATTTCACCGAATACGGATCTGTTACTGTTTACTGTACAATGAAGGATTTATGAACTTTAGTTCTCTGTATCTGTAGAGTAGGGAGGGTGAGTGTGTAGGCTCACAGCACCTAGGCCACATGTGACCCATTGTACATCCTCCCGAGGAGTTGTCCTAGGTCATTGTCCATCCTGTCCTTCTCAGGAAGGTGGACAGGTCACTGGGAGACATCTCCTTTATATCGACAGGTGTAGGCCAAGACTCGCCGAACACACACTCTCTTATTGACGATAACTCCGGACACTCGCATAAGACATGCCTGACAGTTTCATCTTCCTGTTCAGACATCCTGCATAGAGGTGTGTCCACTAACCCCATAGTATGGAGGTGTTTACTTAGTTGACAGTGACCAGTCAGAAATCCTACTGTTAAACGTAGGTTTTTCCTGGTCATCGCCAAATATTTCTTCGGCGCCAGCTTTCCAGGGTCGCCCAGGGTGTTCCTGGCAAGACTGTATCCTTTGATTCCATCCCATCTCTTAAGGGATTGAGCATGGGTGTAACGTTTGGCTAGTTCCGCAATTGTCGAAGTCGTTAGGCCGTAGGTGTCACTGGGTCCTAGAATTTTTAGTCCAGCGGCGTCCCTGGCTAAAGAATCAGCAGTGCGATTTCCTTTACTCCTGTCGTGCCCTTTAACCCACCTCAGGATAATATTGTTATCTGCCGAGACGTCAGCTAAAACTTGGTGGCACTCTAGTACTAGCCTCGATATAACACGATGTCTGTTCAAGGCTAATAGGGCTTGTCTACTATCAGTGCAGATTATTATGGTTTTGCCAGAAATTCCTCTTCTGGTTAGTTCTTTTGTGGCAATTGAGATACCAGCCAGTTCTGTTTGAACCACGCTGGTATTGTTTCCCATTCCCCACTTAATCTTGAGGCTCAGTGCTCTCGAGTAAACTCCACAGCCTGAGCCTTCTCTCATTTTTGAACCATCTGTATATATGCGTATTGCATTTGCAGCATCTGGCTCTGTGTTCTGTTTTATTTGAATTTTGTAGGGTTTGTTAAACAAAAACCTGGGTTCAATTGCATCGTTGGCTGTCTGCAGCAGAGGTAGCGCAGTGAGCGCTTCCTTCCATAGGCTCAACCTCAATTGGCACATTCCTACTTCGGGGTTTACACCAGCCGTGCGCAATCGTACCATGGCCATTAACGCAACCTCCTTGACGTGTAGGTCCAGATGGGTCAGACCAGTAATTAGTTCCATTGCTGCAGTTGGTGTTGTTCTCATAGCTCCTGTGATGTTCAAACAAGCCATTCGCTGTATTTGATATAATTTTTGGATGGCCGTTGGTTGTAGAACCTTCGGTCCCCATGCAATTGCTCCATACGTTAACATGCGTCTTATTATTGCAGTGTAGATCCAGGTGACCACACGGGGCGACAGACCCCATGTGCGTCCCACTGTCCTCCGACACTGCTCATATGCCACATATGCTCTTTTTGCTCTGCTGTGTAGATGAGAGAACTTTAGTTATTGTGAAATGCACTTTACAAAAGGCTTGGGAGGAGCTGGCGAGAAAAAAAAGTGCTGAAGTACGCATTGCTTCAATATTCTCATTGATTTGAGGTGGTCGTATACAGCGTGAAAAATGTTATTCTTGATAAAAAGTTTTGTTTGTTATGAAACCACATAAAATGGAATAAAATTCAAGCTTTTCAAAACCCGTCTCCTTTTCTAAAGCGTTTTATGAAAACCGTATGAATTTTTGCACTAAGTTCGAAAATTGTATTAATCTAGAGACGTTTACGATGTACCAAGTAACTGTCAACTTTTATAATAGTTATTTACGTAATTAGTGGGATATGGACATTATTATCGCACGCATGTGAAGTTTCCACGACGAGGCCGTAGGCCGAGTCGTGTAATCACATAAGTGCGTTATTAATTCCTATCACACGTGTTACGTACAAAATTTTATCTACAACTGTTTATTAGTATTATTAACAGTACCTATAATATAAAATTTAAAAAAAATTTCAAACCAACGTATTTTTAATAATATTGATTGCAAACATAAGGTACTGTGTATCATATTTTATGACCATAGCAACAAAGACAAACAAGGCTGTGAAAAAAAAAATAAATTAGTTATGTCATCAAATTTTCAAAGTTGAATGAACAAAAATCTATAAAAATGAGTTCAAGCGAAGAAAATCTCCTTTCGGAAATTGAAAATGCAGCTTCCAGTGTTATTTTAAATATTTAATTCTGGTATTAATATGTTTCTAGATTCTTATTACCGCACTAGTGCGGTAATATAATCAAAAACGCACTAGTGCGGTAATATACGTCATTATGACATTAAAAATAGTGTCAAATCGTACCCGTTACATGACAGTTGTAGATAAATAATTTTAAAATTGTCATTCTTTGATAAATATTTGTCAGAATTGTTAACTAAGGGATTTTGAAAAACTTGAATTCCATTCCATTTTATTAAGAATAACATTTTTCACTAAAACTAATATTTAAACATTTTTCACCTACAGGATACCCCATTCGTGGACACGCTGTATATTGATATAAAAAAAATTATATATTAATAAATGGTAGTTGACGAGAAAAATGTTGAAATTTTAAAAGTAACTGGCTTAACAAAAAACCAACCTCGTATATTTGTATTTTTAGTATATGTGTTCTCACCAAATTCAAGCCGACCAGTATATGTCAGCAATTCAATACTGAAGAAATTTAAATCACTAAGAGCCTGTAATTTCATTCCAACCATAAATAGCAAGGACTCAAAGTTAAATTGGTACGAGAGGTCACAACTCTATTTTATAACATCAGAAAATGTAAGCAAATCTAATTTTCTGTTCAGTTTAGAAATATATTCATATTTTGTGTATGATAGTGACAAAACTTATTAAACTGAGTGTCTTATTCCAGGAACTGTACTGTCTGTGTGAAACAGGCTCAATGTCTCCAAGTGCAGCAGACGAGTATGTAGATACACAGACTATATATGAATTGATACAACCAAATATTAAATCAAGTTCAGTTCAAACAACCACATCCCAAAAACATTTATTCGAGAAAGACATGGGACACACAACTTTAAAAGCAGTATGTAAATAATTATTAATGTACAAAAAACTTATAGTCGTGCCTTCAAATTGCTGCAAGCAGGCAAGGCAATACAGTTTTTCGTCCAAGTGCATATTACATTTTTCGTCGACCTCTACATCTACACACCTTTTATGAAAGTAAGCACTCACTTGGCACTCGTCTACGTCCCACTTTTCGAACTTACAAAACATATTCTGATTCGATTATCCATATCGTGATCACTATCTTATCTTGGTTATTATTCACACCGCACTCGTACGTAAAATCTGGCGAATTTGAAATATTTAGTACGTAAAATGTCTCATTTTGTAAAGGTCGACGAAAAACCAATATGTATCATGAAAATAGACTAATAATTATTTCTTTTTTTAGTATTTGGAAAGTCCTATTCACACATTGCCTCCGATAAGATTTTCTTGTCACTCCATCATAAAATCGTTTGTTATGCAAGACGATGGGGATGTAGAATAAAATTTATTTTTTTTATTTTGCTTTTATTTTTTGAGATCCTTACTACTACTGAATGTGCAGGCGAGCCTTGTCCTGGACAACTCAAGCCAAGGTTCCGACACTGAGGCCACTGGCGGGCCCATTGTGCCATTCCTGCTACCTAGTCATCCATGAAGCCTAGCCCTTCAATAAAGGCCACAACCTTTTTCAGTGGATGCCTGCTTGTGTCTCCAAGAGCCAGTGTGGACACTCTAAGAGAACATGAACTGACGTTTCATCAGTCATGCCGCAACTCCTACATAGGGAACTTTCCTCTACTCCTAGATTGTAGAGGTGCTTCCTCATACAGCAGTGCCCTGTTAGGAGTCCTGCTATCTTCCTTAGCCTACTCCTTGGTAGTTCAGTGGCTGCCCTGGCGTGTCCATCAGTCCATCCCTTCAGTAGAAGATTTGGTCTTTCCCCGGAGACTTGTATGGTCTGAATGACCGTATCGCCCAAGTACTCCGCTCGTGTAGTGAATGATTTAAGTAGAATCCTCTTATGACAAACGGGAAAACTTTCCTTATGCCGTTTTTATAGTATATTGTGTCACCTGCGAAGAACGGTATGCTGCAGAAATTTCGAAGCATTGACTACAGAAGTAGGCAATATTTGGAAAGTCTAAGCTAACTCCCAAGCAGAGCTGAGCACAAGTGAAAAAAATATATTCGTACAACCAACGAGTACGAATACTTGAAAAAATAATTCAATACCAAATATGGGGGAGGGTATTTATTTATCTACCCTAGTATTGAATAATACATTTTTTTACACATATAGGGGGTACAAAACAAAGAAACAAGATGTCGCAGGGAGGCAAAAAATTTCAGTGAGGGCGCCGCGCGGTGTTACCGCGGTGAATATAAAACGGATGCTTGCTTTTTAAGGGCGAAGAGGAAATGCGACTACTCGTAGAATATATCTACTCGTATTCTACGAGTAGAATTTTACAAATACATTTAAATTTACTTATATGTACGAGTAATAAGTATGTCAAATTGAAAATATGAGTAAGTCACGAGTAGTTTTTTATCCGTTACTAAAATACGAGTAAAAGTATTCGAGTACTTGGGCAGCTCTGCCCCCAAGAGACCTGGGACATGCCCCAGGACGATATGATGAAAAAGTATAACCTTTCAAAAAAAAATCTTTAGAGAATTGAGCAACACGAAGGAATGGGATTCAAATAACATTACCAGACTTGGAAAGAATGCGATTTAATGGTACACAGACGGCTCAAAAGCAATAGAACGAACTGTGATGGGAGTGCACGGGCCAGGAAAAATCCCAAGTATCTCCATATCTTAAGTACAAGTCAAAGTAAAACTGAGAGTTTTAACAACGATCCAAACGAGACATTGTCTCCTGAATTGGAGCCTAAACAAGCTCAGTGGAGGAGGAAGAATATAGTTTCTGTGGCATGGAAGATGAAACCTCCATCTTCATACTTGCTAATTGTAGAGCAATTCAGAATCCTACGGCACAACACCTAGGAGACTACTGAATAGAAGAGGGACGTTTACCTTCAGCCAGCAGAAGTAGAACTACTAGTCTCCGAGACTTTCCTTAGGAACTAAGAAAAAGTAAGGGGACACAATAAATACAGTTGGTTCGGTGAATCTTTTCCCATGCGTCATCATTCATATACAAACGCAATACATCAAGACATTAAATTACACGCAGGTAGTAGATAGATGTTTCAATTAGGATGTGGCTAAAATGACGGTGTGCGTTATTTATTATTAAAGCTAGATATTTGTAAATATTTCACAGCCATTATTTAGGGCCAGTTGTATGAAGCATAGTTAACCTAATGTCTATGGTTAACCCATGATCACAGCTATTAGGGTGTTGTACGAAACGTAGTCAAGAATTATTTTGGTTAATTCATGAGTTAACTATGCAATTCACTGAACAACCAAAAATGGTGGTTTAACTAAAGTTCATGGAATAAACGTCAAATTCTGATGTGACATATCTTATAATTTACTGTCATATACTATAAATTCACAACTTTTTATTGTTTACATTGGAAAACGTGGATTATTTTGAAGAGTTAACGGATGATGAGGATTTTCTAGAAATGATAAGAGAAGTAGAAGAAGGTTTATTTACTTATTTGTATACGACTTTTATTCCTTATTGAGATTTTATGCTGGGTTTTTGGTTTATGGAGAAACGCTCGCATATTTCGAGCAAGAAAAAATTATTTTGAAGAGTGGACGGAAAATGAGTTTTCTGATAGATTCAGAATATCAAAAGGCACTGCAATTTAATTTTTTTTATATGGACCACCGCCAGTGCCTTGAGCATAACATTTTTCATCAGCATACTTTTTCTTGACTCTTTTTTTAATATTACTATATTTATTCAACAGCACGTCACTTGTTCGATGTGTAGTTGCACTGATAAAATTAAATTCTTCAGCCAACTGAAGCCACAAATTTGTCTTATGCCGAGAACTTTCTGCATCCGTTTTCTTACACTCTATAAAGTTTTTATACTTAGCAATAGCAACTAGAGAAATCAGCGTCGATTCCTCAGATGCACTGAAATTTGGAGTACCTACGCTTGTTTTCTTTATCTGCCATATTTTCACTTCCAAGAGAACACACAAAATGATATTTAACGCCAAGCACGCTTTTGATCATTGACTGTCATTGATTAACGATTTCACAGTATACAAAAACTGTGACGATTTTTCAAGTTAGTACCAACAATATTAATAAAATGCTCGAATGTTACTAGAGATTCGGATAACCAACATAAAAATATTAATTTGACTGTGGTTCAACTGACCACAACACGAACATCTTTCGTACAACGAAACATATGAACCTGGTTCAGTTGATCAATTGGTTAACTACGTTACATACAACTGGCCCTTAGTGATATGCTACCATAACCTTTAGTTTGAAAAAACTGTTAGTATTCCAGAGTTTTATGGGTTATTCGTCAAATTTACTTGCATAAGAGTTAGAATTAATAACAATTTCCTCAGTAGAAACTTTGCAAATCAGAATTGCCTTTTTATTGTTATGGCTCGCAACCATTACTATTGAGCCGTCCCACCCATACGGTTCAACAATGAAAAATAGAAATCTTTAGGGTTGTGAAAATGGATAATAAATATTTTTTCTACTAACGTGCGGAAAGTGAATCTTTTCCGCACTAAAAAGCGTGCGGAAAGAGTCACTTTTCCGCACTAGTGCGGAAAGTAAATTTATTGACATTTGAGGAATATACTGACATTTGAATATTTAAAATATATATTTGTATGATTGTAGTTTACCAAATGACTGAAAAATTAAGAAATTAATTATAATTTTGCTATAATTTTCAATAAAAAAACAACTTATTTTTCAATCATTTTTTAATGGCCCTGGTATAAGCCTCATCAAATGAATGTCAAATAATAATAATTAATTTGTTAATATGCATTTAATAAGAAATGTATCTTCATGTTAACTTTTGGGTTATTTTTCGCATGCTAGTAGAAAAAATAGTGTACCTAACACGTGCGTAAAGTGACTTTTCCGCACGCGATTGCTGGCCGAACTCGCTAAAGCGTCGTTCGGCCATCTGCAATGGCGTGCGGAAAAGTATCACTTTCCGCACTTGTTAGGTAAACTACTATTAAATATGTATATTTAAGATATAATATAATAAATATGTACAATAAGTTTCATTTAATTTTCCTAATAGAATCAGAGCTATAACCAGTAAGGTGTGCGTGTGCGTTTTTCCAGGCATACCTATTTAAAAAAAATCGTTCATAAATAGTTTAGGTCTTTCAGAAAATTAGGTCAATATTTTCTACATTGGTGGAAGCAAATAATATGTTTAAAACAATTCAGTTTAATGGAATTCTATCCATAACCATGATGAAATGTCAATTTAAGGTTAGTTTTCATTGCGAAGTGAATAAATAATAAGTAGATCAATAATCTTTACTTACCACAATAATTCGAACACTCGGGTGTAAGTAAGTCGTTATAACAACTGTTTTTTAATTAAATTTATATGCAAGGGGCAAAAAAATGAGTGAAAATGTGAAATAAAAATGTAAACAAAGTGTTTGGTCTGTCAACGTACAAATTCGCGTTAAACTTATCGCCGACATTCATCATATGGCTATCTCTGTTTGTTATATTATGTTGTAATGGAACAAACGGTGTCATTTCGGGGGTTTAGATTCTGTAAGTATAATAAGAAAGAGATGTACTACAAAAAGTAGTATGTGAATAATTTCATACATGGGAAAAGATTCACCGAACGAACTGTATTTAAGGTCTCAATGAATCCACCCCATATACATGCATACAAAATCCAAAGAACCGACCTGTTGGGACTGGTACAGGGAACTGAATGGCTGTTATTAAGCTACACCCGGAAGACACAATAACCAAAAGATGAGAGATAGCTGGCGATAGGATCTGCCTCCCAGCTAAAAAAGATAAAAGAACATATATGCAGTCCAGAATTAATTTAGAAAATAATACAATTAAATCGCTCTTGCAAATAAGTATTTTAATTTGTTTCCTTGGTGTCAAAAAAACGCAAATGAATAACTATTGCTTAAAAGTTTGGTTCGTTCGATAGAAATCTTTCGGTAACAGTGGCAATTCGTATAAGGCAACATTCAACACCGATTACTAAGATGTATAAAGAAGTAGAATGGAGAAAAATTTCGATAACACAGTTTGACAGGTCGAAACTGTCCATATCAATAATTGAAATTAAATTAAAATATACGTCATCAATTGTATTTATTAACAAATCATGATTACAAAAAAATAAACGATTATACAAAACATCCGACTTAAAAAAAATATAAAATATTCATTGGTAAGCAACATGCACAATTTAGTACAAGACAAAAATTAGTACTCTCGATAGATAAATGTATGAAGAACATGTTGCACTAAAATTTTTGGAATATTTATCAATAATAATAATAATTATTGCTTCTGAAACGATGGTACATCGAAGTGCAAAAATAATTATATAAAAAAAATATTTTCAGATTCAAGACAAATAGGCGTAATTTCAATATATTCCAAATATATAATTTTCCCACCTACTAAAATTGTGATTTTATTCAAGGCATGAAGCAGTGAGTGCGCATTTTCAAGGCAAGGGATATTTCGTTTCATTGTTGTGTAAATCGGACAATCAAACAGTATGTGGAAAATGGTTTCCTTTTGGCGCGATCGATCTTTTTTGTTTATTTACAGCATCGGTTGTCAAGACGGTAGGTTGTGTTAACTGGTTTCTAAGTCGAACACGTCGGTAAGTAAATTACTTACCGACGTCTTAGCCCTACATACATTTAAGTGGTCCTAAATAATATATTACTTCATTCATTACATATAAGGTACAAAAAAATAAGATCTATATTTTTTTAATGAACAGAACAATATAAAAAGTAATAAATAGCATGAAAACAATTTTACTAAATTGCAAATTATATTTTAAACTGATCGAGAAGTATAAATGTCACTTTTAACATTTCGTTCATTTCGAAGAAATTTAAATTATTTTATTCGAAATTCATTTCAATAAAAGAACCCTTTTCAGAAAATATAGCTGAACTCTTTCTGAAATATCTAAATACCTCACTCCACAAACAGAAATACACAGATGTTTATCAATAAATTCACATCTTTTGTGACAAAACAATCTGTTAAAAATTATTCACGCTCGTTACATATTATCATTCTTGCCGTATATATGTTTATTTACATAAAATAATGACTGAATATAACACTAGTACGTTATATATAAATATATACAACTTGTAATTTCTGTAGTATATCTAAAAAAAATTTTGACCTACCGACCCATTACTTTAAAAATAGTCGCAGTTTTACAGCTTGTTCCAGAACGCCGTGCCAGATTTAAGTTACGCCCCATACACTTCGAAGTGCTCAAATTAAAAATAATATTTTCGTGCAATTGCAAGAGAAGTCAGTATTTCGTGTTCTCATGAGATTCCGCGAAATTCAATTTCGCGGCCGTTACCCATAGCAACGGCTGCAAAACCAAACGTCACTTCCAAATTTGACATTTCTAAAATACTACTAAGATTATTTATTATTATGTTTATTGAGTTTACAACGCTTTTGAGTTCAGGAGGAGTGGAAGGTACTGAAATATCGCTATCAGTATCAGACATTTTGCGTTTTGTCAAGAACTGTCAAAATATTTAGTATATATTGAAACATATCATTTCCCTAAAGCAGACGGTGACATTGTTAAATAAATTGAAAAGCTGTTGATTTTGGAGCGAAAATATATATTTATTTACAATTATCTAGTTTAATAATTGTAATGATTGCACGAAAAATAGTGTGTATGCCATGGCCACGAAACTTTTTAACGACCTCAAGATTATCTTGCCTCGGCCGCAAGCGGCATCGGCGATAACTGTTCTTTCGGTACGTGAAAAAGGTATTTCGCGGCCTAGGCATACAAATAACTATTTTTAGCTATACGTCTGTGATGGTCGTCTATATCATAACTCACTAGACCTGCTCTCACATTCCAGAAACAGTATACAGAGCGAGTGAGAACTCGAACTCATCGATTTGTCAATTTGGTCAAATGGATCATCCTGTATTTTATATAAGTAGATGAAAGCTACTTTACTATACCTTAAATTTGATTGAAGTATTCCCTATACCAAAACTGCATGGTTTTTGTGATATTTCAATTTTAAGAGAAAAAATTACGCAGAATAGTAATTATTTTAACGCTTTATAAGTTTTTGAAAAATATTTTTCAATGACATTTACCGTTCAACTAAGAAGAAACAACTACTTCCTGGGCTATAGGCCCCGACGGATATTGGATTACACTTTAAAGTCAAACGGGGTTGGCATATCTACAAGATATTTTGACCAACCATTCTGGTTTGCAGTTAGAAGGGACAACATAACTTGTAGACCGGTTTCGGCGTATTTGCGCCTCATCAGTACAAGGTATATGTTATCGGTCCGCGAGCTTAAAGCCTAATCACGTACTAAAGAAAACCCTAAAATCACAATCAATATATGTCTTCCTCTTCCTGTAACGGAAGTGTTGAAGATGCGACAGTAGCGACATCTTTACCTCCAACTGCAAAACAAAAACTTATAAAGCATTAAAATAATTACTATTCTGCGATATCTATTGGTAACGCACTTTATTAAAAACGACAATATTACAGGAAACTGTGATAATACTTTATAGAAAAAATTAGATTTCCAATAAAAAATCAAAACAATGTAGCTACATAAAATTAATCCACAAAATTGAAGAGTTAGTGTGTTATTTTAGTAGAAGTTATTAAAAGGTCTGTAAGAGTCTTGGTGGAATTACTACTATGACTGTGTAAGCCAGATATTAAAGGAAAAAGACAAGCTAAATGATTTGTTTTTCCAACTAGGATTGAAAAATACATTTAAAGAAAATTAAATAACGTACTTAAAAGAATACTGTAAAATTTTACGACCATTATCAGTAGCATTAGATATTTTAAAGGAAGAGTCTAATGTATATTATGGTCATTCATAACCATGCTTAGTTTCGGTTAAAACAAAATGAAAACCGAACATTTTCAACTAAGTGGTGGAGATTTTCTAACATATTATCACTATAAGATTCCGAAGACGATGCTGTTATATCAGCATTCACTATTCCAAAATTTAAATT
>CAJUYI010001536.1:0-12256 GCA_910591695.1 Galerucella pusilla
AACAATTATAGGCTCTAACGCCATTAGAATTGCACGTTCGTATAAGGACCCATCCTATAATTATTAGTTATCTGTTATTAGTATAATGTATCTAGAGTTAGGATAATACATATAATTATTTAGATTCCATTTTTTTTAGCAAATTCCCTTTTTTGCTGTACATATTCAGGTTGAATCTGGATAACGTTGACTTCAGTTATTAAGTTCTTATCGTTGGTAAATCGCGAATTAGAATTTGTCTTTGGGTATTTGGTATAAGATTTATCTGGCGCCTGGGTTACACTAAATTTTGTTTGTTGTCATACGTTACGGACCCCCCCCAATCCACCTACTTGAGTTACGGAAAAATACCCAATTGCCAACATCAGCACGTAGTCGGCTCGTTTGGTACGTTACCCCGAATTTTCGGAGGTAATAAAATATTCAGCGACATTCAGGAGCAGCTATTGGGAGAGTATTGACTATCATTTAGTGATATGAATTATGGACTGACAGCCAAGGAAACAGGCTTATGTATTTGCTATCAAAATACCCGATGCCTGGAAAAAAAAAGAAAATAGCTTCCTACGATTGGTTACGTTTCAATTTATTGCGAAATGTTTTGGAACGCGACCAATATGGCCCTGAAACGATCTACAATTTTGACGAGACTGGTGTGCAAACTGCGCATAAACCCAGAAAGATAATCTCCGAGAAAGGTCCAAAGCAAGTCATAAAGGTCACTTCAGCAAAAAAAGGAGCAAATGTTACAGTTTGTTGTGCTATCAACGCATCTGGTAACTTCATCCCTCCATTTTTCATCTTTCCTAGGCATAACATTCAAGATTACATGACATCAAGCGCACCTACGAGCTCTGGAGGAGCAATACATTCAAGTGGTTGGATGACGGAGGAGAACTTTGAAAAGTATCTTCTACATATTATAAAATTCACAAGAGCTTCCACGGAAAATAAAGTCTTACTAATTTTGGGCAACCACCGTAGTCACACCGCTCCTCGTAAACTTGATATATGCAAATCAAATAGAATTACATTACTCCCCCTACCACCCCATACGAGCCACAAACTCCAACCATTGGATGTTTCTGTTTATGGGCCGTTTAAAATCTACTTTAATCAGGGGTCAGATAACTTTATGGTGTCACATCCAGGGGACACAATTGAGTTGAAAGACATTGCTAGCCTGGTCGGTAAAGAACATCAAGGATCACATGATATTAAAGTGGGTTTTTAAAGACGGGCATATGGCCGTTTAATACTAACAAGTTTACTGATATGGATTTTATGACTTATTCAGTAACATTCCGACCCAATCCCAATGAAAATATTGCACTCACGTTTTCAAAGAAAGCAGCCGTTTTTGAAAGCCCAAATAATAAATAACAGCTTACAAAGATAAATAATCAACCGGTACCATCAAATATTTTTATAGAACCAAAGACCCCTGAAAAGCAAGAATCTGTGGGTGCAAACCCACCTGCACTGCTCAAACTGACAATAAAAACTCCTGCAGAAATGCATACCTTTCCTAAAGCTTTACCTAGAAAGACACAGCAAGGAAAAAAATCAGTGAACAGTAAAATCTTGACCGGATACACCCAATATGCAAGAAAAAAAAGACGATAGCGCCAGACGCGAGAGTAAAAAAGGAAAAGAAAATGTGAGAAAAAAGATATTCAAAAGGAAAATAAAGAAACAAGTTATAAAATGTCAACAGAGAAAAAATAATGCACCTGACGATTTAGATATGGACACCTGCTCTATTGCATCATCTGACTCATCTGAAGTCCTACCAAATAACTTAACTTTATTCAAGGCACTGTTACAGTAAACTTTTTCGTCTTGGTAAAATTTTCAACAAAAAAAAAACAATCAAATATTTCGTAGCTAAAGTTCTAGAGATCCATTCGGATGAAGAATATTTTGTTACTTTTGTACCTGGCTATTATTTTGTGTATCCGGATGTGGCTGACACATCCGTTGTACAAGCTATGAACACCACAAAGCTTACTGTCTCATGCTTCGTTGGGGATACGGCAAGAACACAAAGAAAATCAAGATTTTCTGTTAACTTTGCCAAATATGAAAATGTCTGTTAACAATGTTAGTTTTTGTTTTATTATAGTTCAGTTTTCTCATGGTTTATCAAATCTTCTTTTAGTGTATCAAACCTCCTTTTGATGTATCAAACCTCCCATAAGCTAGTATGGGGAGGGTTGAAACAATTTTTATTTTTTATTTTTTTGTGTATTAGGAAAAATAAAGTTTTTTCTCAACGAACGGAGACATAAAATAATAATCTATGACCTGGTTCTGAGATATTGTTAAAATATTGGAATAAAACATTAATACCCACATAGCAATTTGACATTCTGAGCATATGCGTGGAATATTTTCAAAAAGAACATGGATGTACAAAGCATGTTCTCAAATAATACCAAAACAAGTGCTATAAATAGATTGTGTTGCGCCCTGGTTACATGCTGGTCAGGTTTTCAGAATGTGATGAAAGATGTTCTTATAAGATGCTGAGTATGTACCCAGCACTAAAAAGCTCAAAGTGCCAACAAACATGTGATAGCACATCCTTTTCACATGCTACGCATTTTCCAGCTATAGGCCTTCTGATATACAGTACATCCTAGGCATGTGCTATCGGCGTATATATTATATACCTATACGAGTGCTATTAATCTATACATGTGCTAGTGTAGATGCTAGGCACATGCTAAGGATATCTCGTATTATTCGCAGGACCTATGCATATCCATTGCACTTCCTTCTACGAAAAGAATGTGCTTTGCACATGCTCTTCTGAAGTTTCTCTCTTGCAATGCATACTCTTTGTAGGTGCTATGTACATGATATAGAAGTTAACTTTTTTGTCAACCTCTTATTTTTCATTTACCATTTACCAATGTAACATTATTAATTACTGCAATGAAAAATCCTTGTTCTGAGGGGACCTCCATGCCATGTTGATCACGGCAACCCCTATGCCAGGTTAGTATAATTCTTTAGCTTTGGTCCGGTATTTGATTTCCGTGGTTTCATATGAATCGGTGTAAAGCTACAAATAAAAGTCAGCGCCCTCTTTCGATGCGTTTATGTATTATTTCGAATACTTTGTTGAAAAGGAACTCTTCTCAAATGTATTTTCCTAATAACACTATCTATATAGTTGTTCTCACTTAATCAATCATCAAATCAATTTTATACACGCTGTATTTCTCAATTCAATTCAATAACTAATTGAAGAAATGTAGATGCTGTCTATACTCTTCCAAATAATGTGCTATTCACATGCGATAAAGCATATGCTGAAACAGGATGTGATCGCATGTGCGAAGGACGTATTCAGCATGTGCATTGAATGTACCAAATAATGTTCCGTTTTATACTTTGCACATGCTAAAAATATGATTTAAGGTTAATCATCAGATTATTCTGATATATACATGCTAAGTGTATATTATAAATGGAAAGATATATATCATAATGGCTTCAATATCGAACGAAGTTAGCTAAAGAATATATATATTAAGTCATTATCGCATCAACTTTATTTTATGGTATATGCGTAGCATTTGCTTTAAATCTACCAAATAATATTCCATGTTTTATATTTTGCACATGCTAAGGATGGGCTTTGTGGCTAATTCAGATATCGGCAGATGCATATTCAAAATGAAAGGGTACAACACAAATGATGGCTTAGAAAATAGTAAATATTTATTCACATGTATGTAAAACGAATAAAACGTGCTGAAGATCTGAAGTGAAATTACCTGACCTGATTGATAATCCCTATCACATGCTTAGGATATCTGTAAAATAAAAAACTTCTGATATTCTTCAAGGTATATACTTGGCATATGCGCTGAATGTAGTGAAAAGAATCTTAGTTAATGGTAAATTATTATTATATGCTAAATATATAATTAAAAAAAAAAGCTTAAGGTGGACTTTTATGGTATGTGTGAATCATATGCGAAAGATCTACGGAAAAAAACGAGTTTGAATTTAGAATTCTTAGCACTTGCTATGGATGTATGTACAGGGATGTGCTCAAAAGTATGTGGACAGCGTATGCTAATCACGTACCGAAACGAACATCTTTTACGGGACGTTGAAGGCATATACTTGGCATATGAATCTTCTTTAAATGCTATGTGGGTATTTGTAATAAATATGCTGAAAAATAATAGCATGTATCAATGCTCCCCTAGTTTCCCCTACACAACAGCTCATTGTCGAGTCAGGAATTGTGTTGAACGTAAAATTGGATTGCTAGAAACAAGTTACATTTCAATAAGACAGTGGTACTTCAATCACAGCGGTCCAACTAGTTTCGTTTAGAAAATTTATAAATAAGATAGGAGAACAATTAATATTCATTCTGGCATATATCATGGTAGTAACATATATCTTTTCTTTTTACACTTATAATATTAGTTTTATTGTATTAATATATCCAATATAATTTACGTTACTCACATTGTACGTACATAGAGTAACGTATAATTACGTTTTTCTCGGGCGTATTATGTGTTATTAGTTTTGTATTAGGAATACGTTTCACAAGAGCTTCAGTTCTTATTAGACAGCAAATTTTTTACTTCTTTGTATATACCTAATACCCCTCTATATTCTAGAAAAATCTTCGAATTTCACAAATTCATCAATTGCAATGAAATTAGAACAATGAAGCTTATAAGAAACGTGTTTTAAAAGACGCTAATTAGAATATTGAGTTTTGCCATGATTTGAGTTTTTTTTTTAAACTTGGTTGTGTGCACCTATAAGTATCAGAGAATTATCTCTATGATAAATACAGGTTCATATGATTGACAATATTGACATTTGAAAGTTCAGTGTTGGTTTTTTTTTCTAACACTAACCCAACCATAACCTCCAACTTTCAGTAAAGCGTTTGTGGGTTTGTGCATGTGATTGTGTAGTGTTTTAACTGTTTGAACGGTAATTATTCTACTGCATTTGTTTATAATATTCAGCATCCCCATCATTTCATTAAACATATTTTTAATATGTGGAAAAAATCGAAATCCAGTAAAAATTATGAAAGAGCGAACAAACATCTCAAAATTTTTCAAACTTTATTGAGTTCTAAAAGTGAATATTCTGACTCTGCTCCTAGTGTTCCTATAACTGATCAACATGCGTCCTTCTCTGCTCAATACGACATTGAGAAAAACGCCAATAATTCTGTTTTTATAGAAACAAGACCTGCATCTCCCACGTTATCTGTAATTGGTAGCTCTTCCTCTTCAGAAAATATGGTACACGCTAGCCAAGAGCACATAGTTATCCCTGGTCCAGTTAGCCCTGTGCCTGCAGCTTCAAAAATACTTTCACTAAATTTAGAAATGGTTCAATGGGCCTTGCAGCATAATATCAGTCACATTGCATTAAATGATTTGTTAAGTATTTCACGGCCGAAACACCTGGGATTACCCTTGGACTCTCGTACTTTGCTCAAAACCTTTTCAAATAATGCTAAATTAATTAATTCATCCTAGTGAATATTACCACTTTGGTTTAGAGAGCAGTTTGTGTAACATTTTGTGCAAGGTTGTTGGACATAATCTCAGTTTTCAGTCTTTTCACAATTGAATATTGAATATACACAATTGAATAAGGAAACGGAGGAGAATAATATACAGTTCTCCAGAATCGCCAAATGACAGTTATGGGGTTTCTTTTATGAAACATCCTCAATTTGAAATTGAAGCAGGTGAGTTTGTTTCCGTACTCCTAACAACATACATATTCATTGATTTCTATAAACAGTTTTTCACATACTGTATAATTTATAAATATGTATTAACAATTTCAATTGTATTGATATATTTTAGAAACTTAAAAAAAAGACTTCAATTTGAATAAACATCTGAAATACCAAACACTCAAGAACTTTTGGAGCCGAAGACTACTGTGGTCCCTTCAGGGACTTCAAACATTGTAAATACAGTTTAGTCTTATTTATTTAGTCCCAAACCAGGTATGAGCTTATAAAATTGTATGAACATTGTTAATTATATTGGAAGTTTCAGGACCAAGAACTTCAAATACAGTGGATCCCTATAATTCAAAACCAGCTATGGGATCAATTGAAAGATGTGGTTGCTGTGTTAGGTATGGTACAAGCAATATTACAGTATTAAATTTTGGAACTACATAATTTCACTGAAGGTAATTAAGCTGTCATTATATTACATAGCCTCCATATAAGATTCTTTCAAATCAATTTGTATTTGAAAAAATACTTACAATATGGGAAAAATAACTGTCAACCTACAGGCCTGTTAAGGTAATTAATAGATGTTTTCAAAAAAGTCAACTTGACTATCCATCATTTTTTATACATCACTCTACATTCTCTCAATAGCACTAAATAATATTTTTAATATTTTCACCTAAACGATAGTCATATGTCAAACAAATCAGATTTTGTGGACAATGTTAATATTCATTCACCAGTTCGCTATTTCATTTTCTCAAATTAATTTTTTTTAGCTGGTTACATCAGCGATTTGGTGAGAGAACAACGGCGAATTAGAGATGTTTTATCCGATTTGCCAGAAAGCATTTTTAATCTATTGAGAGAAAACCGGTCGAGGACATCAACTATAAAACAAAAAATCTTTGGAAATTATAAATTGCGGTTCCAGTATGAAAATGAGTTGGACCCATTTTATGGAGAATTGACAAAGGATGAATTCTTTCAACAGGGGGTGAGTAAATATTGATGTTCAGAATTTAGAGTGCTATACACAGGTTGTTCAGTCATGAATTTGTATTAATTCAACTGTAGAATTATGGACTTAAAATATTAATATTTAACTCAAGCTACTTAGATAAAATGTGACTCCTCAATGAGATACAGGGTGTTTAAAAAAATGATTTTACCTTGAAACAATTTGTTTTATCAATATCATATTTCTTAGGAATTGTAAATACTACAAATCATGCGTTTTTTAAGGTTTCTGAGCTGATTAAGGTAGGGGG
This sequence comes from Galerucella pusilla, assembly GCA_910591695.1. Classification (NCBI taxonomy): domain Eukaryota; kingdom Metazoa; phylum Arthropoda; class Insecta; order Coleoptera; family Chrysomelidae; genus Galerucella; species Galerucella pusilla. The sequence goes on from CAJUYI010001536.1 coordinate 7,030, forward strand.
CAAAGATTGCATGGAATTTATGAAACGATGCATGTCATTTTTCTCCACCAACGAGCTAGCCTGTGAATATAGCTGCTACATAACTCTAAAATCTAGCTATGCAGAATTAAGGTTAAAATTCCAGGAATAATATTATATTAGTGATGGAATAAGGAATTAAATACCAAAAAATCACTATACTGAATGTACTCTAAATTTTAAGGAACCAAGAATATTTCATTTCAATTTTATTTTTTATTTTCAAGACGCTGCTGACCGTGGGAGTTTTTCAAAGATTGCCAAGGAAACGGAAGAATGTATAAAGCAGTGGCTTCGAAGGGCTGATGATAGAAAACAGAGAAATGCATGAAATACATATTTGAAAAGTAGAATAAATCTTTGAAATAACTTTTATCTGTTTTATTTTATTCTAATTTTTACTTTTCCTACATCCCAGTGACGGCCATTGCATAGAGGCAACCTTTGATCTAATTATGTACGAGATTCGTTTCGCCTAGGTCCAGAAAGTTCGGAATTCGTCCGTGGTTGGACGTACATAGTACGTCCTGATCGTTTAAAATGTACGTCCTGATTACGTCCTTTCGATGTGAATGGGATTTTAGATTACGTACCTGGAATGTAGTTGCGTCTCGACAGTTATGTACCAAGGACGTACATAGTACGTACTCATTAGGTTTGGAATAAATTTTTTCTTGAATGAACATAGTTTTTCACAATATAATTCGTCATTCAATCATAATAAATTAAACTTTTCTATAAAAGATATTAAATTTTTATCACAGAAAATTACTTCTGAAAATTTGATTGTTACTGAGGCTGATGAAGGCAATTGTTTAGTTATTTTAGACAAAACACAATATGTATCCAAAGTTGAACATTTTCTGCGACAAATAACTTATTCACATTGGTATATTTAATAAGACGTTTATCAGCGTTCCGTCATAACACTAGCACAAATAACCTAATAATATGACGCACCACTGATCATCGTCTTGTTCAACTGACATATGACATATATCGACATATATCGGCCCTTATGTTTTTGACAGAGACTTGGATGGGAGAAGAGTTTTTTGAAAAAAGACTTCTAATCCTTCTCGAAAACCTGCCACTTACCAACCGAAAGAAAATGTATCAAAAATTGGACGGAGTTTCTGCTCACTTTTCACGTGATGTTAGGAACTACCGAAAATTTAAAATAAATGGATAGGTAGAGGCGTACCTTATAATTGGCCAGCTAGGTCACCAGAACTGACCAAGATGGATTTCTTCAAATGGGGTTAGGGATATTAAAAATATTCTGTACGCTACACCCCCTACTACTCCATGAAATATGGAATTGAGAATTTCGAACGCTTTCGCGTCTATAACACCGGATATGTTGGAAAACTAATTTTGGATATGTTGTCATCCTATTATATCTAATGGGAATTGATAAAACGTGTTTGGCTGTTCCCAGGAAAAAAGTATTGATGAAGCCCAAGCTTCAAAAAGCTGGAATAAAAAACAACATCATGCACCGTCCCATGTTGATGCGACATTTTTGATAGGAATCCATTCCAAATCTTCAACTACCCATAAAAATGTGGAGAATGTGGAAAAAACATTATTTGCGGGAGATGATTCGTATGTGCCAACTGTGGTCATGAAACGAAAAATGATGTAACCGTATGCGCCCAGTGCGATAAATGTATGCGATGGATTTATCAATCTTGCGACAAATGGTCGAATGATAAATCCTACAACAATCTATTTGGTTGTTAAATTTGTATCACCTATAACGAGTTATTTTTTTTGGATCATTTTGGATTTGTTTTATTTTGTTCTCCGTTAATATTTTGAGTTTAAAGTAACTCGTTACTTCATTCTCGACTTCAATTTCTGATATCGTTTTAGTTTAATAGTATTACCTAATTATTTATTTTATTAGCAATTCAAGACACACATACTCACTTCTAAAAAAGATAGAGTTTATTAATTCCGATTTTCCAAAAATCTCAAGACGAGAGGACGTCCGGTATATAAAGTATTTCATTTAAAACAAAAGCCGTTTAGTATAGTAGAAATTTTTTGTTGTAAGTTGTAAGGAGTTATTTTTTTTGCACCGATTTGAGGTCTTTCTTTTGAGTTTTTCATTTTTTTTTAGTTTACTACTTGGTTTTAAATAACTCGTTACTAACTTTCCGATTCCTTTTTGTTACCGAATTATCATTTTCCATATTAATTACCGTTATATTATAGTTATAGTATTTTTTTGTATTAGTCCGGAGGTACGTGAATTTATATTGAATCAAAAAATTTAGTAATTTCCGAAGTTAAAATGTTTCAATCAAAAAGGACGTTTGGTATATATACCATTTAATTTAGTTGAATTAATTCCGAAAGACGTCTGGTATAAAACTAACTTTTTTGTAGATTCTAAATAAAATTTTTACTAATGAGAATATAAAAAGGACAGAAGAGTGGTATTCTAGGTTCTGGGTTTCGATTCTCAGCCTGCAGCTCTCAGCTAACTACTGCGTTACCGATACCGATTGTAGTTCCGTAGTGAAAATTTCCGATCCGGTTCCCGGAATTTATAATTTATAATACGTTAAGTATTTTGTGAAAAGAGTGTAGTCGATTGAAGCCGATTTGAGAAGGTAAAATATTTTTATATTCACCGTATATTCAACAATTTCCGTACCTCCGTATTCCGTATACTAGAAATAGTTTGATATTTTTTTTTATTTCCGGACCGATTGATTTTTTTTTACTTTGTTCAGTTTTTTTTGCAACTAACCGGCAAAATTGAAGAACTGTGATTTGTTTTCAGAAAATTGTTTTATTGGCCCACTAAGCATGTAATGTTACAAAATATTACCACAATATTATGTATGGCTTACTTTCGTAACATGATAATGTAATATTTCATACAGCTCAATGCTATATTTAAGTTTCTAACATGGCAGAAAAAGCTACTGACAAGTTGTACGTAAGTTATATAGCGAGCTTTTGATTGAATTTCAGCTGCAATGTTACATCAGCCATGAAAGTTAATTATAAATGCAACAATACAAAAACTATCTACGAACAATGTGACTGCAGGTTACATTTGGAACTATCTCTCAAATTTAAATAGGAACGTTGCACTGAGTTTGAAGTTACATTATATTTACAACAATACATAAGTTAGCTAAAAACTATATTGACAGTACATAGAAAACACAATACATTTTTAGTTTTCGATTGCATCATCGCAGAAATATATGAAATAATACGCCATGACAATTTTAAATAGTAAATATAAATAAACTTTAAATAATATTTCCCATCGGACAAGCCAAACAATTTTGTATTTCCCGGTCATGAGAAGATGCCGGGGCGCCACCATATTGCATCGAGTTTCGTGTTCGAGAAGTACGCAGTACGCCTCATTCTGCAATTTAGTTGTGTATTGTGATTTGTTTTACTTAGGTACTCTTGTTTATTTTGACCTATTATTGCTCTGCAATTTTGTTTTGGTGGCAGAACAATGGAAAACGCATCTGCATTCAAGGTAAAGCAATTACATAATTTATTATCTTAGGTTAGGATGGCTTGGTATATATGTATTATCTTTCTGTGTTTAGTAGGAAAATAGTAGTGTCGTTTCGGTACCTACATATTATTATACAGATAGGTAGGAACGAAATTGTCGTAATCAATTTATGTTCATAAGATATATATTCAAATTAGAAGATGAAAACAACAAACAACAACTGGTGAGTATGTACTTGTAAGTAGTAAACTACAGTTCTTTTCAATTTGAAAGGTTGGAGTCTGTTGGAGAATACTTCTACATTTGTGAATGCTGGGGAATACTTTTTCGTTTCAATTTTACTTCCAGGTTCTACAGTACATTGGTGGCGTTAATGAGAAATAGCACTATCATGTTTAAGTTAAATATTGTAGGTATTTACAATATTTTTTTGTTTCAGATGCAGTAAGACATTCCTTTCCATGCATCAAGGATGATGCATTTGAAAGGAATGTGATGACTCGGTTGCAGTTTGCCAAAACCCGTTTTGACAGAGGGAAGCAGTGATTTTTATTACCATGTATGAAACTTTTTTCAATGGTTTGTTGAGGTTGCTTTATAGATATTTTTGAGAGGTTTGGTAGAGTAGGTAGTAGGTCAAGTTATCAATCTTTAAGCTCTGAACATTCAATGATTATTTTGTTTCAGGTTTGTTTCAGGATAAGAACAAAAAGAATTTTCATTTTTTTTTTACATTTTAATGTGCTGAGTACTCATTTGTTTTCTTTTGTTATATTTTATATGAATAAAATTATTAAATTGAACATTTTGTCTTTTTGACCTCCAAGGCTTTCAAGGACATGTAAACTTAACAACTTCTCATGACAGAAACCTTCCTGCAATTACTAATTATGAAACATTACATGTATCAATCAATTTCAGTAGTTGCTGCAACATTGTCACAAAACCACATTTTTAATATCGCATTTACATTTTTCTTGTACATTATATGCAATGTTGCAGTAACCTTGCTGGAATAAATAATAATGGCACATTCCGTTTGTAATATTGCTGAACGTCCGTTTCAGTAGTTGCTGAACTTTTGCAGTAAGGTAGTGGAAAACTCTGATGTAACATTACACATTACGATGAAAGGTTACTGAAATATTGTATAAATATTACTTTGCTTAGTGGGGGAGTACTCAGTTTTAATAGTAAATAAGTTTGATATATTTTTACTTCCCGAATTGAAACTCGTTTTGATTTTTTCTATATAGTAACACCGCTGTGAATAAAAGTTCATTTGTTCTAGAAAACTGTTTTTTTATATATTACTAAATAGGTAATTAGTACTTATTGAATATTCGCCGGCTCTCTATTGAGGGTTTATGTATTTTATTTATATACATTCTATACTATCAAGGATTTTGATAGTTCATTTTTATTGCCGAGTTATTTTTACTCTGTGTGTCGATAAGTGATATAAGTTGAACCTTATAAAATCAATTTATTTCCTCAATGCTGGAATAGCAGTGCACCGTCTCAATTTCAAATCCAAAGGGATATTCGAACTTGTCTTGTGGCATAGTTACGCTTGTTCGTTTACCCGGCAGATTACAACCGATTAATTTTTTTTTATGAACCGGTGAATTTACTTTATTTTCTATTCCGTGTTTTCCTGTCAAATCCAAAGGGATATTCGAACTTGTCTTGTGGCCTAGTTACGCT
>CAJUYI010001536.1:26999-51678 GCA_910591695.1 Galerucella pusilla
TGTCTTGTGGCCTAGTTACGCTTGTTCGTTTACCCGGCAGATTACAAACGTTTTCTTTCAAACCGGTAAATTTGTTTTTATTCCCGTGTTTTTCCTTTCAAATCCGAAGGGTGGATTGAACTTGTCTTGTGGCTCAGTTACGCTGGTTCGATTGCCTGGCAGATTTGCCCCGTATTAAATAATCTGATCCGCTCAGACTTTTACGGCCGCCCATTTCTTTTTCCCGTTAGTTTGCCCGTCCTTGTAGATTTATAATTACCATAGACCACAGAGTAATATTATAGCAAAGGAAAAATTTCTATTTATTCCATTATTAAATTGTTAGTTGAAACCAAACCGATATTTAATTCATCCGGGTTGGAAATTTGAGATTGGTTGATTCAAGTAAGTTCAACAAGACCCCTGGAATTATCCGTAACCTCCATCTGAGGCTATCTGGAACTCTTGACGCTAAGGGTCAAGGGGCCGTGGAGCAAACCACGTTAAAAATCTGGCGCCCGAGCATTTCGTTTTGATTTTACGTCAAGGGTGTCCATAGTGACGTGTTAGTGTGGTAGAAGACCACGCATAGGGAGAAAACGCGTTACAAAGTGAATAAATTTCAACGATAGTGCCAAAAATTGTGGGGGGAATGAAAAATATAAATTCTAAACACCGAAGATTTTGGGTCTCTTCTGCTCTCTTCTTCTACGACTTCTGTTTCGGCATCTTGAGTCTGTCTGCTGAACTTGGTACCGTTTGTTTGAAAAGTTTTTTTTTTCCCGTTTTATTTAAATAGTTTTATATATAGTTTATTTTATTTTGCGAGTGTGTAAAAGTTTAAGTGGCCGATCGTCCGAGATTTTCTGGAGTAAGTAAGAAAAGGAATTTGTAATATAAAAATTACAGGGTGAAGCATAAGTAAAAACTAATAATATATTTCATTCAGTTTACAGTACGAAATTGATTTCCGATAACAGTGTGAAAATTCTGATTTGTTGAAAATTTAATACCGACTAATTTTGAGTGAGAATTTTTTTCTATTGATAATAATTATTTGTTCGAATTTTTATTATTAGTGTTTCCTTTTAGTGAACATTTTTTCAGCATTGGTTGAACGCTTAATACACGATACCATTTATATTGGATATTGAATTTCATTTTCCGGACTTGCACTCTTATACATATTGTCCTGTCCCAAGTTACCCAAATAAATTATAAATTTTGATCGAAGCTTTGAAATTTAAAACTGATTGTGAGACAGATAAAAGGCTGTTGCCATAAGCTGTCCAACTATCAGCCGGTTATAATTCTGTTCTCTCAAATTATTTTCTTTTCTATATAGTTTTTTTACCAAAACTTTGAAAATTTGAAACTGATCGTGGGGCAGATAAGAGGCCGTTGCCATAAGCTGTCCAAACTCCAGCCGGGTGTAATTTTTATTTTCTCAAATCATTACTTTGCTATATAGTTTTTCCAAAATTTTGAAAATTGAAAACTGATCGTGGGGCAGATAAGAGGCCGTTGCCACAAGCTGACCAACCTTCAGCCGGGTGTAATTTTTATTTTCTTAAATCATTTTCTGTGCTATACCTATAGTGTTTCCGAAATTTGTGAAAATTGAAAACTGATCGTGGGGTAGATAAGAGGCCGTTGCCACAAGCTGTCCAATCTTCAGCCGGGTGTAATTTTGTGTTATCATATCCTTTTCTTTGCTATATAGCTCAGTTTACTGAAACTTCGAAATATAAAATTGATCGTGGGGCAGATAAAAGGCCGTTGCTACAAGCTGTCCAACCTTCAGCCGGGTGTAATTTTGTGTTATCAAATAATTTTCTTTGCTATATAGTTCAATTCACCGAAAACTGATATTTTAAACTGATTGTGGGGCAGATAAGAGGCCGTTGCCACAAGTTGTTAAACTTTCAGCCGGTTGTAACTTGGTTTGAGTTCCTTTTAATTAAAAAAAAAAATAAAAGGCTGATGCCATATCTTGGTTCAATATCTATTTCCAATCACAGTAGTCCTCCTTATTTGGGTACCCGTTGTCCTATCTTCCAACCAGATTTATATTATTAAATTCCAGCCGATAATTTGAGAAATTCTAAAACTGATTGTTGGACAGATAAGAGGCCGTTGCCACAAGCTGTCCAACTTCCAGCCGGTTGTAGTTTTGAGTTCATATTAATTTTTCTTAGACTATTTCCTCCATTATATACTTTCAATTTGACGGAAGCTGGAAATTAGTTTTATTACATATTAGTCTAACAATTTTTTCTATATAAACTGGTTTGCTAGTATTTCCCACCATATTCCTGTCCTACCGCTGCAAACTATTATTTTCTGGCTTCAACTCTGCTCACCAAGGTATTAAAAACTGCTTGCACTGCTTTGACTATTCTTAAATAAATATAATTGCTTCCTTCCACCTATTTTTATTGTATCGTTGCTTATATGCGTAATACTAGTGAAATTTTGCATGGTACATCATAATATATGGTTTTTTTTCACACTTGCACACTGATATTCACTCTGTTTGGGTACCACTGATATATTGAATTTACCATTTTTGTAATTTTGAATATATTTTGTCTCTGTATATACTGAATCTATCCTGAAATATACGAACCGATATAATAAGTGTTTTCTTAATACTTCGTAACAAAGCCGTCTAAGGGTTTATAGTTTTTTTTAGGAGTGTTGAATTCAACGAGACCCCTGGAATTTTCCGTAACCTCCATCTGAGGCTATCTGGAACTCTTGACGCTAATGGTCAAGGGGCCGTGGGGCAAACCACTTAAAAAATCTGGCGCCCGAGCATCTATCTGAAAGGTTTCGCATCGAGGGTGTCCAAAGTGACGTTTCTAGTTGGTAAGAACCTGAGTGAGGTTACTTTTACTAGTTACTTTTATAAACAATGGGAAATTGATTTTCAAATAATATTAATCTATCTGAAAAAATGTCTGAAACATTGGAGTACAATACCCATGACCAAAACAGAAGCGGTATTTGGTGAAAAAAAGATAGGAGTGACAGCTTCAAGTTTTGGGAGGATTTGTGAAGCTCGATAAATATCCAAAAGCCTACGGAACCCAAAAAAATAGGTACTCCCAGTATTAACCACGGCTTACAATTCGACGACTTAGTTCGCATGGAGTACTGCCGCATAAAATCTTTAAATAGCTTGAAAGTAGGACTCCTGATTCATAAAAAGTATCATTACGTTGCCGGGTCACCGGACGGATTAATTGGAAATGATGGATTGATTGAAATTAAATGTCCATTTTTAGCAAGGAATAGTAATCCAGATACATTTCAATCCGACTTTCTGCATCATGATGGTTCCATTAAACCAAATCATAATTACTACTACCAAATACAGAGGCTTTCAGAAATAACTGGGAGGGAATGGTGTGATTTTGTTGTATATACATTTGAAGGTATAAAAATTGTCCACATCAACATATTTTTTGTAATATATGATGATGGAAAAAATAATCTACTCAAAGTGGATGAAATTAAGATAAATCAAAATATCTGTTCAAAAACCCTAATTGATATGTGCGAAATTTTTAGGCAATATTGAATTGAGTATAGGTGCAAATGATTAGCCGTTGAATAAGTTGGAATAATTTTAAGTGAAATATAAATATTTTTATTGGAAAAGTGTATTCTCTGCATTATAATGCCTGTTCCAATATCAACTCTGCTCCTCGTTTCCTTCCAAAGTTACAATTTATCCTAGTTTTAGGGGTGACATTCCAACCCTTGAACCCCACCGTGAGCAAATTTCCTTCAAACAATTTGTTTTCATCATTATAATGCATCTACCTTCTAAATCTCACTTGGCTTCTCCTTTCCATTGGAAGTTACAAATTATTTCAGTTTTAGGGGTGACATTTCAACCCTTGCTTCCCATCGTAAGGAAATTTCATCCAAACAGTGTGTCCTCTACACCAATACACCCCCAGCGATTAAATATCAAGGTGGTTCTTAGAAATATGAATCCGATTCAACAAAATATTTTGCAAGCCACTGAAACGGCGAATTGAGCAGTTCTCAATATTTGCAGCCAAATGTGGCTGCTATTTTCACACCGGTAAATTGAAGAGCAATCTCGACGTCCGCGATCCTGTCAGCATTTTGCTACAAAATCTGGTATAGAATGTATGTTGGGAAGGCCCCCTCTACAGGTGCAACTATGCGAAAATGCTGAGCAGCAATGAGATGCGACTGGTCGTTTTATGGTGACAGGAATATGTTACCTTAGCCAATCACTAAACAAGCAAAGAAAAATAAGAGAAGCATGCTGCACTTGTAACAAGCCAATTTGCGTTTAATACTCCATAAAAACTGGAATATGTATCCAATGTGGTTGTTGGTAAATAGCTTTCAGCTAGTTACATTGAATATTATCATTATTTCATAATATACAATACCACTGTTATGATAGAAACTTCAGTTCTCATATCAATAAACAAATAATTTGCAACACAATTTCCATTGGAATTGAGATACATACAAGTGGTACCTGGGTACCTCGTCATAGAGATAAGCACCAAACTATTTGCTAGTAATTTTCTTTCCAATCCATTTTTCAAATTAACGTTTTATTGAATAAAATAACTATTATACAAAAGACCTTAAAATGTCATAAAATTACAAGACACTGTGTCAACTTCAACCTTCCGTAAGTGGCGCCAAGTCTGTGAGACCAGACGTGTCATAAATTGTTCGGTATCTCTCGGTGGTTTGTCGTAATTTCTCGTATGGTCAAGTACCTTCGTAGTGTGGCCAGTACTATTACTGTAGCCAGCGAGAGCGGTGTGGCTGTTAGTTCTAAGAAGTTATAGCAATAAAGGTCTGGGATACTTGGTGCCACCTCTTGTGATATTTATTTGTCACTAATAATAGTTTGTGTTTTTACTTATTTGGTGAGTAATTATATGCTTTTTGAATATTATAATTTGATTTTAAATCAAGTATTTTTTGTTTTATTTTCAGAATCAAGTGATTATTTTTTGTTTTATTTTTAGAGATGTGTAGCTGGGAAAAAGATGAAGAACAATTAGGTCGACTATGGGAAGAGAAGGATCCAGTAGATGGACCGGATGATGAGGAAGAAGAATTGGCTACAGAGGATAATGTTGCAGCAAGAGAAACTGATAGTGAGTCTGAGCAGGATGCTGATGATGATTTCGACGAATATAGTCCACCTGCAAAAGTTTCAAGAACTCCATGTATGGTAGGCAAAGATGGTACAAAGTGGAGAAAACATTGTGCAAAGAAAACAACAAGAAACAGGCAAGAAAATATTATTGTTCGCCTTCCTGGAATAAGAAATAACTCAAAAAACGCTAGCACAGCTGTCGAATCCTGGTCACTGTTTTTTACCGACAATATGTTACAAAACATCGTTGAAAACTCAAACCTATATACAGTACAGTCTCTATAATCCGGCCGTGCGCCACTCCGGCACGTCCAGTAATGCGGCACTCGGCGTCGGAGGAGGGGTCAGCTGTTTTCATGTTTCTGCATGTCTAGGGTATAGCGCTTCGAAGTAAACAAGTCAGGCGCATTACACCTGCCGTGAATGACTATCAGTGTCTGTGCCTTTTTCCTGTAGTGCCTACGGATTTGGTACATATTTTGAAAATACGCCATGTCGGACAAACGGAAACATGTCACCTTAACTTTAGATAAAAAGTACGAAATTTTAGAACGTTTGGAAAAAGGTGAAAAGTTAGCTCATTTGTCTAAGGAGTACAACATTGGCCGTGCGACAATACACGACATAAAACAGAAGAAGGACCGAATTGAGTCGTTTTTCCAGAGTAAAGAATCATCTTCCAGTGTAAGAAAAACTTTGAAAACAGGTGAGTTTCCACAAGTAGAAGATGCACTTTATGCTTGGTTCATGCAAGAAAGAAACAGGCACAAGCCTATTTCAGGTGAAATTCTTATGGAAAAGGCTAAGTTTTTTTATCATAAAATTATGAAAAAGGATGACTTTTGTGCAAGTGTGGGTTGGCTTGACAAATTCAAAAGGCGTTTTGGAATTCGATTGTTAACTTTAACCGGTGAGAAGCTTTCATGTGATGTAGAATCTTTTGGGCCCTTTGTTGAAAAATTTTAAAAAATCGTTGACCAAATGGACCTAGGCCCAGATCAAGTCTATAACGCAGACGAGAGGGGTTTGTTTAGGCGCCTTTTGCAAAAAAAAACATTCGTTCATAGGGCTGAAGCTAGTGCTCCTGGCCGCAAATTGGCTAAAGACAGAATTACTTTTATGCCGTGCGCTAATGCTAGCGGCACTCATAAGCTAGATATGCTTGACATTGGGAAATCAAAAAATCCCAGGGTTTTTAAAAATGTAAATTTGCCTGTTTATACAAAAATCAAACTAAGGGATGGATGACCAAAACACTTTTCAGCGAATGGTTCCATATAAACTTTGTTCCTTCAGTAAGAAAGTTTTTGAAAAAACAGAACTTGCCCCAGAAAGCCATATTGGTTCTTGACAACTGTCCTGGACATCCTGATGCAGAGGACTTAAAATCTGAAGATGGTCTAATATGCACGTTATTTTTGCCCCCAAATGTAACTCCGTTACTTCAACCAATGGACCAGAACGTAATTCAGACTGTAAAAACAAGTTACAAAAAAAGCCTGTTGTACAGTGTTTTGTCAAAAGAGGAAAGCGTTGTTCAATCCTTGAAAAGCACTAATCTCAAAGATGTTGTTTTTAACCTAGCAGGTGCTTGGAAAAACCTTTCAACAAAAACACTTGTTTGTTCATGGGGGAAGCTGTGGCCTTCTCTTACTTTATTAGATGCATACAAAATTAAGAGGAAAAATGACTCTGATACTCAGCTAGACAAAGAAACCGATATTGAACTAAATAACTTAAGAGAGGCAATTTCTGAGCAGCTTTTGGATGATGCAGACGACCTGACAACAGCTGATGTGAACAGCTGGTTAGCTGGAGACAATGAAGAACAACATCAGATCATGACAGATGACGAGATCATCGCAGACGTACTGGACAACAGTGACGAGGACGAGACGGGGGAGGGTTCTATAGAAATTCTTACCCATCCACACACAGTGAACAACGAGAAGGCTGTGAATGCTCTTGCTACTGCTATCACATGGGCTGAGGAAAATGGCGCGGAAGCATCTGACATTCTAATGTTAAAGCGACTACAGGAAAATGCTTTGAGGATTTCTTTAAATGCCAGAAAACAAAAAACTATTAAAGACTTTTTCCCAGTTATTTAAGCTCTTCGTAATTGTGTTAAATCTAGTTTTAAACAAACCGTTTTTTTACATTGACCTTAACTGTGTTTTGCTTATATTATTTTTATCGATTTATACATAATATTATGTAATGATTTTTATACTGTACTTGTTTTGTAGTAATTATACTATGTTTTCATGGTCTATTTAGCTTTTTTTTACCATATCTCCACTAATCCGGCAATTTCGGCAATCCGGCACTACCGATCTCAATATAGGGCCGGATTAGCGAGATCCTACTGTATTGCCAAAATAGCTCAAAACTATACAAGAGATAGAGCAGCTAAACCGACTGATTTAATAGAAATTAAAGCGCTATTTGGTTTGCTTTACCTGGCTGGTACTCTCAAAAGCAGTAGGCTGAATACAAAGGAGATTTGAGATAGAAAAGGGACAGGTGTTGAGCGATTCTGGGTGACCATGTCAGAACAACGTTTCAGATTTCTTCTGAACTGTTTAAGATTTGATGATCTATCTATTCGAGATGGAAGGAAATAACTTGATAAGCGGCACATATAAGAGAAACATTTGAGTGCTTTGTACAGAATTGTAAAAATGCCTACTGCATAGGTGATGAGAAACTTTAAGCATTTCGAGGACGTTGTGGGTTTAAGCAATCTATACAAAGTGAGCCAATAAATATGGAGTGAAGATATTTGCTTTGATCGATGCCTCCACAACATACTGCGCAAATTTAGAAGTTTATGTAGGACAACAGCCTGAGGGTCCTTATAAAGTAAATAACGACCCATTTAGTATTGTTTTACGCATTGTGGAACCAATATCTGGGTTGAATCTCACTTGTGATAACTGGTAAACCAGAATCCCTTTAATTAATACTCTCTTCAAGAACATAGGATAACGTTTGTTGGAAGAGTAAAAAAAAGAGAGCTACCACCAGAGTTTGTCAATACAAGGAATCGACCAGAATAGCCGGAGAGCCAGAGCCAAAAAAACTGTTACAATTTCTTAAGGCTGGTTTTTTGTTAAGTCGTTGTAGCCGATGGGTACACAAACATGCTCCGGTCAGTCAAGCGTGCCGTAAAACAGGTGGCTCAAGTGCGATATTGAAGGTGTATCATTTGACGGGTGAACAAAATGAATTTCTAAAAGCTGAAAATTGTTATACAACCTCTCTTTTGTATGAAATAAAAGTTGTGTTGGTCAGTCAGTCATACATTAGAACAGAGCCGGTCAGTCAGTCCGGATAGATGTATGACAAATAATTATTAAGTGCAATTCGTTTCTTAAACTTCAAATTTTGTCTGAGGGTTCAGAAATATGTATTAAACATCAAAACATCCGTCAGTCATGTGTTCAGTAGAACAAAGTCCGTCAGTCAGGTGAAAAAGGTAAAGGTATACCGCGCGCGCCGTTTGAGTTTCAGGCTGCGGATCACGCTATTTCCACGTTTTGTATTGTTATTTTAACAATCAGAAAACGTCATTTGATGTTTTAGTTTGTGGTGCTATGGATAGTTACCATGTGTATCGCATCGACAAACGATTTATTCAATCATTTGATACGTTTCGTGCGGTATTATTATGCAAAAAAATAAAAAATTGTGGATTCAGAAAAACTTAACTTATCTACACCAGAAAATGTCACTTGAAAATGTGATTTTGGCTATTGTAATAACTTGAAATTCAATTACGTTCTCAAACAATTGATTAATCCACATGACAAATTTGTATGAGTTGTAATTTCGCAAAATATTCTAGCATTAATTATTGAAGGTATAACAAATTATTGAATCTCTTACGTTGGAAATAAAATGTATTTCTCTTACGTTGGAAATAGAATGTATGCGAATGAAAGGGGATATTGAAAACGAACTAGAAAAGACAGGTAAGAATCCGAATTTTCGTACACAATAGCTAGAGTTCGAGAGAGAGGGCTCTTTTTCCCCTACCTTTGAACGTCCTCCACTTCAAATTTCAACGGTTATTCTACCAAACGCTGATGCGACGCTTCGGTTGATTTACAAAATGAACAGATGTTGTGTATTCTGTCTAAAAAAGCAGCTTCTGTTGAATTCATTCACGGAAGAAACTTTGAAAAAGTGTCAAGCGATCTTGCTAATTCGTGTAAAGTATAGCGTCGCATCAGCGTTTCCCTGGTCAATTTCAAGTGTTTGACGAGAGTCCTACGAACCTGGGAATGAAAAGAAAAGCATACTGAGCAAATCATCAGTGATCATCCTTCTGTAAGTGATTTTTCCTTTATGAGCATTTTTAGCGATATTTCTCGTAGTAATAGTACTTCAGATTTATTAAATAATTCAATAACCAATTTGCCTATAAGTAACAGTATTTCTAGCATTTGTGCTACTTTGCCTTACTACTGGAGACAATCTCTCCACTACTGATAATTTGATAACATTTTTTGTCACTCGGGAGCTTACTACAGCTCAATAATTTATTTTGAATGCCAATATTTTATACATTTTAGTTACACAGTTATCAACTACAGTTAAAAATTTTAACGAGACATATGACCAATATCATCAGCGAATATCAAACAACCTAAACGACTTACTCCAATATATTACATTGTACAATCATATTGAAACCGTCAATTTCAAAACTCCCTGTTTCAAAAATATGGCCCTTGAAACATTTTGGGTATTAATGAACATTATTGTGAATATTTGTCACACTTTCAAATCACTTCCCTTGAAAATGATCTTCAAAAGTGTATAGCATATGATAATCATAAGAATCAGCAACATGAATTTCTTGAAGCACCAACAACCGTCTTTGGCTAGACAAAATTCTAGCGGTCCCTCTCAAAACCGTTTCAATATTAAATCCAGCAACTTTTCGTCACAGCCCCATAACCCCACAGTAGATAGAACAACAGGGATTCTACTTCACTACTTCAAAAATCTCCGCTTGGTGGCGCTGAGAGTGGCGGCGCGCGCGTTTTAATTTAAGGCCGCCATTTTTAGTCCTGTTGTATATTTAAAAATCTGAAAAAAACTTCAGTGAGATTCGATCCCACAACCTTCGCGTCTATAGCAAGGCATTCAACACATGCTGCCATGAGCTCTCATGCATATCATTAGCGAAGAAAGATATTGCTGCAATGTGAATAGCGCGCGCACCGTACGCTTCTTACTGTAAAATGTGACGTAGTCGAGAAAGATCCGTTTGGATGATAAGGCGGCGCGCCTTTGGTTCCTACCGGGAGACTTAAAAGTAACTTATGTTGAAATATTACGAAATAACGAATTTCGTAATATACCGAGAGGGCTTAACATGCTATATTTGAACTGAAATATGCGTGGCACGTCAAACGCAACGTGTTGAGTCTTTGGGAGGTTTTTTAAAAAAACATATATATGTTGTTGATAATGTGTTTGGGGATTAGTTTTTTAAAGATAACAGAAGGGTGAAGATCATGTTAATAATTATATTAGCGGCAGCGCTTTGCCCAGCGCTATGTGTTATCGACCAACAGTACGCTATGAAGTATTTACAACGTTTCGGGTACACAAATGAAAATGATTTGACTAAACTTGAGGATTATTTGTTGAGTTTTCAAGAAAGATATAATATCCCTGCAATGGGAGAATTAGATGAAAATACAATTCAACTTCTAAATAGACCAAGATGTGCTGTGAGTGAAGCAGCTTCCGACGATGATCATTCGTTTAGAGTTTAATCAAAATGGTCAAAATTTGATTTGAAATGGTTTTTTCCTCAGGCAACTCGGGCAACTCCAGAATATCTTGAAGTAACCAAAAAAGCTTTTGAAGTGTGGAGTAACAGTTCAAAGTTTAAATTTGAATTAATACACAAAACACGACCTTATGCTCCCGATATAACTATTACAGTTGTACGGGGAAAGCACTATTTTCGAGCAGATTGCCAAGGTAGAGATGAGTGCTCCAGTACATTTGATGGTCCCGGAAAGGTGTTGACACATGCTTATTTCCCAAAAGGCAACAGTTGTCTAGAGCTTCATATTGATGCTAATGAGAAGTGGGATTTAAGTTTGGATGGATCAAGTTCAGAAGATCAGACTAGTCTACTTATGGTATTAATTCATGAAATTGGGCATATCCTAGGAATTGCTCACAGTGATATTGAGTCAGCAATAATGTATCCATGGTATCAATTCAACATTGCTCCTAAATTGGATGAGGATGATAAAATGGCCCTTGAAGCTCTTTATGGGCCAATCAATACATATGTAAATAATCCTTTCAAACCCACATCTCGTCCACCACCGACTACAAAGACACTTGATCATCAACCAAATGAACCGGATAAAAATGTATGCGATATAACACCGGAGTATATGTTCATTGCCATGGCTGGTGAATTTGAAAATTACCATTTATATATTATTAATGGAAATTCCCTATGGAAAATTGATTTGAACTCGAAACTTATTCCCTCGCAACCAGAAATACTCGATTATTATTTACCTGAAGAAGTGGGCCCCGTAATTCAAATTTTTCAAAGTTCTTCAAATAATTTAATAGCAGTCAATGACCGTCATAATATTCTGCCGAGCTCGGTAATTGTAATGGACAACGCGTCGTATCATTCGCGAATATTAAATAAAATTCCCAATATCACCACGAAAAAAGATGGAATTTTAAAATTCATAAGAACTAAAAACATCAATATTCCTGACAAGATTCCGGTAGAAAAAAAATGATTGAAATGATAAAAAGTAGGAATTTCCAAAAAGAATATGTCATTGATAATATTTGCAGTAGGTCCGGTCATACCCTTTTGCGATTACCTCCATACTATTGTATCTTCAATCCAATAGAAATGGTTTGGGGTACAGTAAAAAGCCGTTTACGGAAATTTAATCAGTAGCCAACTTTGAGCACAGTCGTCCTTGACCATATTCGGCAAGTATTTAATGAAAATTATAGCGATATATGGGAAAATTGCGTGGCCCATGTAATAAAAACCGAAAAAGAATATATGGATTTACTTTCTATTGCGAACATAGCACCAATAGTTATCCAACTTGAAAACGATTCAACTTCAGAAGATTCTGATAATTCCGGTTATTTATAATAGTAGTATAATATATTTTCCAAATCCAATGAAAAAGCAAAAAAACTTAAACGAAACTAGTAGCGCATCATAAGTGTCCTTTTGATTAACTTTTATTAAATTTTGTGGTTTGGACTTTGAGTTTTATTGAACCATTGGTTTGGATTTCATACAACCACATTTGAGATGTGGATGAGCTCTTAGAGTTATTTGTCAAAATATGAGACATAGAATTTTAAAATTCCCAAGTCAAGTGTATCGGAGAATTCACGCAAATAAAGCCAGTATTGAGAAGGTATTTGCTTCCATTAAAGGTGAAGTTTGCCAAAAAAGATAAAAAACCAAAAATATTAAAAATATTGAATGACTAAGATTATGTAAATGCGAACAATATCAAATTGTTGATTGTACGGAAAAGTTGGAATCAAATCAGTATGTTGTTTGCTCTTCCCCAATAAACACATATTTTCTTCCCACAAAAAAAGCTCGTTTTGATATTAGTACAATTATTGTAGAAACAAATAACATGCAACAAACGGAAACGTCTATACCTCAACAGAATGAACATTCCAAAAAAGTAAAAATTATTGCGGAACACAAACATGAAGTGACTCCTGAAAGTTTTGATATTCCAAAATGTTTTTTAAACTTGTCCGAAATAGGAGATGATAATATAGTCATCCAAAAAAATTCTTGTAACGTTGATGACCTACCAAAAAGTTCATATTAACAGTGCACTATTTTGGAAGGCACTTTTCAAATAGAAAGCGTTATAAGAAATCACATAATTCGTGACAAACGGTTAGTTAAAGAATATCATCAGTTTTATTTTCATAATCGCATAAGTAGATTTGTGAACAACGTTTGTACGATAATAATAAAATATCCAAAATATCTGAAAGATGGAACTATTAAAATTTTTGCTTTGTGCAAAAATAATAATAACAAATGTGAAAAATTTGTTATTAGCCTAAGAGGCAATGGTGTCAGTGCTCATACGAATTCCGTCAACTTTTGTCATCCGAACAAAATTACTGGTAGTGTTAAGGGAATAGAGCGGACTCTTGTGAAAAATCAGATATTGCATGAGAATTTATCAGAGCTTAAGAGAAAATCAATATCAAGTGCTAAAAACAATATTGTAGGATGTGGTAACTCACAGGAAATAAAATCTGAGAGTACCGTTGGAAAAATTAAATCGGAATCTAAATCGCAGCTAGACAGACATAGACACGACCTGTTAGATTCAATTGAAATGCAGGAAGATCATAACGAATATATCAAACAAGTATCTATACCATTCAACGTAAAGATTGGCTCTACTAGATTATTTAACTGTAACATACAAAGTTGTATGTGGAGTCGCTGAGATTCCGTATGAATTAGTTACAATTTATTTATGCTGTGCTCATTCGATAAAAACCTTTAGTTAAGACATTAATGAATGTTTTACTGAAGACGAAACTAGAAGTTTTTATGAAGACATAATTGCTCGCGTTATTAATTTGAAATTTTTGGATGAAATTTATGACTGGTTCAAGAGCATAACAATCCTTTTATTGAGTCCGGTATTGAATGAGACGGTTGATGAAAATCTGAGATATTTATTAAAGTTGAATGAAAGTAAGGCTTTGGGAATCGATTTGAAAGAGTGTATTACTAGCAGTGATGAGGATGACTGTCAAATTAATGATAAATCCGGGGGTTTACATGATATAAGAATTTTTCACGGCCACTTCAATGATTATTTGAGAGGTTGGATGCTGTACACCAATTTTCTGGTGCATCAAACGAAATCAATGATAAATATTATAGTAGAAACTTTTTTGATATTGTGTTATTAAAATACATGCCATTTTGTTCTATCTGGACAGGGATGATTTCGAGAGAACGAACCTCCCAGTATCACGTTAGTAACACATACCGTGGAAAATATTTCGGGCAAATATAAAGAAAAATGTTTTAGATGGTCGAAAAAATATTCGAAGTTCAAGATTCTCGAGAAAAAGTAGAGAGTTGGTGTTTGCGTTACATAAAGAGTTCATGTTGAATATTCCAGAAAGACGGTTGACAAAACAAGCTACAAGTAATGTCGATCCAATTAATAAACACGTTGCGGAAGAATCGTGGAAGAAACATATTAGAGGAGCACAAATCACACATTTTTCTGGGAGGTTTTTGAAAAAACTGGCTTTGGAGAAGAAACTTATTACCAAAACACAAGCTTCTGATGATGTACCTGAGTGCCTCGCAAAATTAGAGAGTATGGATTTGGAAACAAAGTAACGATAGCAAATGTTATGTATCTGTATTGTGGTTTGGGTGATCTAGCTTATTCTGTGGATTGGGTGGCATGTGACAGATGTAATGGATGAATTCATCAGAAATGCGACGCGAACAATGAATCTTACAGTGGATCTCTTTATTGTGAAAGCTGTTCCAGTACTAATATTAGAATTACATGTGAGGAGGCTCTACAGAAATTGGAAGTTGATAGTTTGAGCAAACTTGAAATGAAAGGAGACACTAGAAATCAGAGAAGTTCTTCTCTGTGGTTCAAACACAGGAGGAAAATATTGACTACATCAAAAATAAAATTAGTGGAAATATTATTATACACCAAACCATTTGTGAATGAAGCTATGGAACACAGTATCGACTGCGAAAAGATAGCTTTGGAAGAGTTTCTCGCCAGATTAACTTCTTAACGGGGACGGAATAATTGGAATTAAATGTTCGTTTAGTGTACGTGGTTGCGATCAACACGACACATTGAAGACATTGCCGTACATCGATGAAGACGGAAAATTGCAAATAGACTCGAACTACTACCAAGTACGAGGATTATTAAAAATAACTAATAGAGCATGGTGTGGGTTCGTGATTTATAATGACCCAAAGAATTGGAAGAAACACAGATTTTTTCAGAAATACGATGTTACCCAAATTCAAGGAATTTTCTTATTATTTCTATCTTCATAGTATTCTCGGATTTAAAATTATTGACGAAAATACGCGCAAATGGAGACCCATTGAAAATCTTGACATTTTATTGAACGGTTTGGTGAATAATATAGATTATTACAAGGACGTGAGTAGATATTATGTCGTTGCCGTTTTAAAAACCTAGATTGCTTTGATGTAATCAATTATACGGATTTTGCGTCTCTCGACAATAATAGGTGATGAACCAATTTCGTTCTTGACATCGTTTTACATTTATTGAACGTCGAAAATAAATACCAAAAAAATTGCTACAACAATTTTTGACAAATTTTATAGAAAATATTAGTTTGGAAAAGCAAAATCTGGCATTACCAGTAATAATTAATGGGAATCACCATTGCCTCGCAATCGTTGATTTTGTGAATTCGACCTTCGATTTTCTGAATACATACAGACCGGACACACGAAACACAAAATATTATTGAAATATATTCAAGAAATCTATTAGAACTTACAATGAATGGAACAAGGATAAAAGATTTATCAATGATTCAGACATACTCATATATAATTACGCGACACGAAGAGATAGCTATAATTGTGGTATGTATTGTCTAAAATATTCTGAATGCATTGTTAACAACAATGATTTAATAGCGGTGGACCAATAGCGCAAAGAAAAAAAAATTAATGATTAACAAATCGGATGATATGCAAAAAAGTTGTCTCATATGTTCGCGAACTATAAATGTAAACATCGCTCGTATTGCAACCGCTTCGTCGATGAAGAATATCTATCGGTAAGTGAAGACGATTTGATTATTGATAATATTTGTAAATTATGCTTGCAGTATCAGTGTATCAACGAATGGACGGCGACGGTAACTTAAATCATACAAATAAAATACAAATGATATTGAAAGAACATCGTTGGGGAATTTTGCGTTTGTATTCCAGGCAGAAATCTATGCTATCGATATGTGTGTGCAACTACCTTCAAAAACTATTGACCAAAAAGGTCGTGACCTACGATGAAATAAAATGGACTATAAACTTAGCGGGGTCCACCATTTACTTGGGCAAAACCAAATAAGTGGAGGAATGGCTTGGCAATACACCAAAGGGAGGTATATTTTTTATTTGGTCTCCAAGCATAATTATTTTGATAAGCCCAACTACAGGAGTATTTTCATGAATCTTCGTAAATTACGAGATTTCATTGATGAAAATAATGTACCTGACTTGGCTATACCTAGATTAGCTTGCGGCAGAGATAAATAAAAATATATAAATATTTTGCTGAGAGTGCGTACGTGATTGCTACAAGAAGAAATTAAAAGTATGTTTCAATTATTGTTATGCATATGTGTGTGTGTTTGCCTTACGAAATATTCGAAAATTAAATTTAAAAAAAATTTAGATGGATTTGGAGAAAATAAACAAAGTTTCCTCCATTACAGCACGGCAGCCTATAGTGGAGATGCAGGATCTGGAAATAGGAGTTCCTCAAGAAATTTATGCTGCAAAAATAGCTAGGACAACATTTGGAACGAGCGTTCTGCTTGACTTGGGCGATAAGGTCGTGTTCCTGCCAAACAGGAGTAACTGATACATATGAGTTGTATATTAGCCATTTCGAGAAAGGAAAATACAGCTTGACATACCAAGGATCTTACGATTGCGACCGCCCCCATTTAGCTGTAACATTTGAAATTAAGGAAATTTAGGTGAGTTACAGTTATTTCTTTTACAAATTTTCGCGAGTCTTCTTTAAAAACTTACTCCCTGGTATTTTACAATGCATGGCTATACGTGGAATTGTATGCTTAAAGATACTGGATGTAAGCTGCAAATTTTGGAAGATGTTGACATGATAAGTTTATAGAAAAGTCGATGCGAGGGGGAATATCTGTATGTAGTAGCAGATATGCCGAAGCTAACAATAAATACATGTCAGAATATGATACCACCAAACCCTCAAGCTATATATTATTTTTAGATGTAAATAATTTGTACGGAAAGGCTATGAGCGAACCACTACCTTATAATTTTGTTTTCTTGTCCGCGAATTTAATTTTAAAAAAATTTGACTTGAGTGTGGATCGAACCCCGAACCTACGCGTTCATAGCAATACATCTAAAGGCGGAATCCCACGGCGCGTGGTTTGGCGAACCTGGCTCGTGACTCGCCGAGCCACGCGCTGTGGGTGCGGGCATGCTCGACATTTTTGGCGCGGCTTGGACTTTCCCGTTTCTTGTCGGTAAAATTGGCACGAGTCAAAGGAACGCGATCCTCCGCGCGCCTTTTTTCAGGCTCGGATCGTATACTTCAAATCGTTCCAACGGATATGTCTCGTTTCAGTAGTGTGCGGCACTTGCATTTAGTACGTAGTAGCAGCGGAAAAATAAATAAATTATTTTTTAATAAAATGGAATGGTCGAACGAACTAGTGTTGGAATTTTTATCGGCTTATGAAGGGGAGCCGGCCATATGGAACCCTAGGGATCCAGATCACAAAAACCGAAACCTGGTTCACGATGCCTGGAAACGAATTGACACCAAAATGTCTGTGGAGTTTTCAATCGCTGAATTGAAGAAAAAAAAGGATGGCCTGATGGCTTCTCTCCAAAAGCTCCTACAAAAATGAAAGCAACAACTAAAACTGGTACTGGATCTGAGGATGTATTCAAACCTAATTGGTTTGAATTCGACTTTATGTTCCAGTTTTTACATGGTGTTTATGTGCCGAAGGAAACAACAGAGTCAGAGGTAAGTCAGTTACTTTATTTGGCTAATTGCTGCCTAATGTCGATATCTCAGGTTAGTAATAAAAATAAAAATATATGAAAACGTAAATAGAGGTTATGAAGTATTTAAAGACCAAGGCTAAATTAAATTTCTATCAATAAATTATTGAACAATAATAATAATTATTATATTTAATAGTTATTTTGCCACGGTAATGCTCCATTTGTTACAAAATATTGTGCATAAGAGTTTCTTACTACCACTGCCTCTTGTCCTGGTTTTCTAGCTACTTGTCGCATTGGTAAAAATGCAATTTTCGTTATTTTTTCTCCATGAACCAGATATAATGTTTCCGTCGGTTTCAGAATCCACTAATTCTGGTGGCATATAATTTGATCTTGAAGTTCGACTTTTGCGTAAAAAATTATGTAGTAATACGCATGCCATTGTTATTTCTGTTACTCTATCTGGCTGAAGTAACATGGGTTTTCTAAAAATACTTTGTCATACACTCCCGGATATGGCTTCATCAGATGAGAACTCAAAGGAAACGCATCATCCCCTAGAAAAACATAAGGAAGAGGATTTTCATTATTATGTAGCGGTTCATATTCTGGAAGCAATAACTGATCCTTTTCCAGTTTTTTTAAAAAAAGATGTGTTTCGAAATACACCTCCATCACTAATTCGACCTTGACATCCAATATTAACAAAAATAAATTCATAATTTGCATTCACCAATGCCATCAGCACTACGCCAAATGTTCCTTGTTCCTTTGTAATGATAAAACTAGGTTCCACTGTTAATAGGTGATTCTATGACTATATGCTTTCCATCTATCGCACCAAGACAGTTCGGAAATTGCCATCTTTCGTTGAATTGTTCTGCTATATTACACCATTCAATTGAAGTTTCAGGCAAATACAAAAAATGTACCTATTAGGTTTGTCGACTTTTAAAACATTTAACGATAAAGTGTAAACTAATAATACCAGTATACGAAAAGTAACCAACCAAACGAGTGCAAGGGGTTGTAAAACTGACCTTAAGAGCCATTTAAAATCCATTGCTGTCAAGTTTATATTAAATTAGAAGTTTTACCCCAGTCTCGTTACTTTTAGCACATTCTATGTAGCTAGATGTTTCAGATTGTTTAAAAAAATAAATATCTTCATTTTCAGGCTTCTCAACAAGAGGAAACTGAGGAGTGTGACAATTTTACGGAAAAAATCGAACAAACCAAGGGTAGTGGTCAAACTGTATATTCTTCAAATAAACTACAGAATGTTCAAGAACCATGTGCTGGGGCGTCTGGTATCCAACATAACACTAAACAGAGTGCGTTTAAGTGTCCAGAAGGACCAGGAGGTTCGGTTAAGGGCAAGAAAAGACAACATGCAAATATTTCATCTGAGACCGCAAAGCGCATGGATGAAGCTTACAATATTTCAACAAAAGTTTCAACAGAATCAGATCCTGACGAGTGTTCTTTATATTGCGAACTCCTGGCAAAGAAATTAAGAGCCCTTGATGAAACTAAAAGAAAAACTGCAATGCTAAAAATTGATCAGTTGATGTTTTCTATTAAACATCCGATATCAGCTCATGTTTACCCCATGCAGAATTACCCTTTTTACCATTCATCAACCAATGAAAACCAATATTACTATTCTCATCATCAACAACCACCCAATTCCTTTTCTCAACAACCACCAAATTTTTTTTCTCAGCAACCACCCAATTCCTTTTCTCAAAATTCATTTTCTCAATCACATGCCTCGTTAATGCCATCACCGTTGTTATCACCACTATCACCGCATCATCAGCCATCAATTATCTCAAGTAATTCGGAATTATCCCTCCAATCAACTCCAATTCAAAATGATGACAGTTCAACAGACCTAAGTGCTGACAGTGAAAATAAAAACAAAAACAGCGACGTTCTGGTCATTGATAGTAATATATCTTGTAAAACTTTTTTTTTCATTAAAATATTTTTCATGCAAAACTGTATACCCACCTTAATGTCATCCTTAAGTTCGCCAATGAGTGCTTTGCAAACATCATTTACACACCGGGATACAGTTTGAGGGGAAAATCTAAAAAGATACGAGAGGCTTTTAAAACTGTCTCCAGTGGCTAAAAATCTTAGTGTAACTGCCAATCTTTCCTGAATAGGTATGCTTTCTCTCATATTTGTATTACTCTTAGTTATAATTGGGCCCAGTTTATTAAAGGCGGCTACAGACGTTCATGCATACTTGACAAGTGGACTTGTGCAAGCGTACTTGTACAAGTATACTTGAGCGTGTGTAGGAACAAACTTGTACAAGTATATCGACTTGTGCAAGTGGCATAGACTTGTACGAATTTTCTTCATGTCCCAGTGACTTGCGCAAGTATGCATGAACGTGTGTATGAAACTGGAAGTTGATCCTAGTATGTTTATTAACTTGTTTATTTGTTTGTTACTAGAAGATAGATTAAAATGGCTAGTGAACATGAAAAAAGTATGCGCGAGGTTTTGGAGGAGTTTATTAATATTTACAAAGAATCTCCTTGTTTATGGCAGGTAAAATCAAAGGACTATCATAACAAAAACAAGAGAGAGGCTGCATATAAAAATTTAATTACAAAATTGAAAGAAATTGATAAAAATGCAAACCGCGATATGGTTGTAAAAAAAATAAACAGTTTAAGAACAAATATTCGAAAAGAGAAGAAAAAAATTGAAGATTCGCAACGTTCAGGTGCCGGTACCGATGAAGTTTATACTCCTACCTTATGGTACTACCATCTCTTTGATTTTCTAGAAGATCAAGTCACTCCTAGGAGCTCATCTTCAAATGTAATAAATGACCCAGATGTAAGTGTTTTTTATGTTATTTTTATTTAAAGTAAGCTTCAAAGAAAATTATAATAATACAATGGCTGTTAAACTAGTAAAAACATGTTACTTATAGGTACAGATACAAAAATAATAGAAGAACATTGAAACAGTCATTAGTTAATGCACAAAATTAGTTTGCCAGGACACTTGACCTTCATTTGCGAAATAGTTCATGAAGTTTTCTCTTACTTTTTTGGCATCTAAAGTACTCCCTTGTCGCGTATTTTCCAGTGGCTGTAAATTTCCAAAATTCAAGGATTCTTCATGCACATAAGATTCACCCACATTTGATACTAAAAAGTTATGCAGAGCACATGAAGCTTTGACAACACAATCTATGTTTTTATATGGTTTTAAATGAAACTAACTGTTTTTAAATGACTCCACAATATATTTGTAAAAATCTGTAAATTGCAAGTAAATTGTCAATTTACTTGCAATTTACAGATTTTTACAAATATATTGTGGAGTCATTTAAAAACAGTTAGTTTCATTTAAAACCATATGATGAGTAGATTCCACGAAGTGAGGGTTTATACAGTTAACACAATCTATGTTGTTTAATTCTAAATTAATAGCTGTATGAAAAATTCTAAATCGCGATGCTAATATTCCAAATACATTTTCAATGATACGCCGAGCTCTAGATAATCGGTAGTTGTAAATTTTCTTTTCAATGCTGGTTAAATCACTTTGTCTGAATGGTTTTATCATGTCAGTTCTTAACGGAAATGCATCATCTACTACAAAAACATATGGAAGGTATCTTTGGTTTCCTACTTCAGATTCTTTAGGAATATTTAAGAGATTATTTTGTAATTTTCTAAAAAACTGGCTATTTTGAAGGACACCTCCGTCAGAAATTCTTCCATTAGTACCAAAATCAAGCAATATTAGACGATATTGAGCATCTGCAATAGCGAGTAAGACCATACTGTGCCTTTGCTTGTAATTGTAAAAATATGAACCGCTACCAGCTGGGGGCACTATCTCCACATGCTTACCATCTAGTGCACCAAGGCAATGTGGAAAATTCCACCTTTTTTCGAAGTCGTTGGCTATATTCTTCCAGTCATTTTCTGTTTGAGGAAACTGAAAAAAAGTTATATTTTTAACTTAATTAAAAAAACATATTTAAAAAATATTTTTTTTTTATGTTTTTTTCTATAAAAACATTTTTTTTTAAACATATTATATTTTTAGGAAATTACCGAAGAGCATCCAAACGATGATTCTCAGAGATCTACAGATCAAGTGGATATTGATGATCAATCACAACTAGATCACCCCATATCAACGAATTTAACTGAAAAATCTATAACGCCAAAAAGAAATCCCCCACCTAGACCACCCAAACGCGCAACTCCAGATTATAATAGTGTTTTACAAACCATAGATGAACATTTCAAAAAACCGAAAATTAAGGATGTGTTTATGATGTGTTTGCAAAAAATATATCTTTAAAATTGCGGGATATTACAGATAAAAATCAACGTTTGTTAGCAGAAAAAATTATAAACGAAGCTATATTTTTAGCTGAAACAGGCCAGTTAACTTTTGGACACTCTGTCACTACACCACCGCAACAGAAGAGACACGAAAACAGTCTAATTTCTCCGCCTTTGGGTAGTCCCCCAGAAAACTTTTATGATGAATATGGTAATGATGACTCAAATATTTCTTTGGTTTCTTATGTATCTAATTTTTCTGTTTAAATTTAATTTAATTACATACCTACCTATAGATATTAGAAAATTTGTTTGTTTTGGTGTACAAATTATTTAAATAAAGAAAATTTAAGTTTATTAGGAAAATAAAATTTTTGTCTACTTAAATCAAGTTGTTTTTCTTACCTTTAAATAATCTTTCTTTAGAACCTCGTATATTACTTGGCATGTTTCAGGAATAATTTTACTCAATGACTGTGGAGAGATAATAGTCGAAAATTTCAGATCTTCATAGGTTCTTCCTGTCGCAAGAAATCGTAGGGTTGCTGTTAATCTTTCATGTGGGCTTATGGCTTCTCTCATGATGGTATCTTTCTTTTCAATAAAAGGGGCAACCAGTGATAACAGTTTTAAATATGTTTCTTCATTCATTCGTAAATAATTATGCCAATCAGCAGGGTAACACTTCAGTTCGTTTAAAATATTTGTATGCGAATAGATATTTCTCTTTAGAAGCCACTTTTTGCACCAAAATCGACGTTTTTTCTTTTTTTCTTTTTGTTTAAGCACAATAACGAACATCGCAAGAGCTAGCGCGTCTTCGTCCATTTTTGCCTACTAAAACTGTTCAAGAACGCTTGTATCGTGTGGAGTCGATGCAAACTTGTACAAGTACGCTTGCACAAGTCCACTTGTCAAGTATGCATGAACGTCTGTAGCCGCCTTAAGAAAATATTCAAAATCAGTGGACGACATCCTACAAAAATTTTCAAAATATCCAGATGGTTCTTGACATAGATCCACTAACATATTTGAAGCATTATACCTGAAAATAAAGAAATAGCTCTAAGTTATCGACAAAAATTGATTCTAGCGTACATTTAGAAAATTAATATGCTTATGGAGGCAACTAAATATTTACTTACGTACCTATTGCGGCTTTGATACAAAGATACTTTCCACCATCTTCTTTTTTGTGGCTTTCGTTTAATGTTTATAGAGCTACCTAATATAATGTACGTAGCCGCAGCAATAGCTGCAACTTTTCTTCGCCGAATATTATTCATCTTTTTTGAACTGAAAGGACAACTGAACACATTGAAGTGTGCGACACCACTGACGAAATGAAATAACAAATAAAAACAAAATATTTCAAGCAGACACGAGCCTACAGTGCGAACTCACACACGTCGTGGGATCGCTTCTACTTGCAAATCCTCGATCAACAAGCCGATCCCGGACGAGCTACTATCACAAGCCAGGTTCGCCAAACCACGCGCCGTGGGATTCCGCCTTAACATAGTCTGCCATTATCTCTCATGCATATCATTAGCGAAGAAAGGTATTACATGCTGCAATGTGAATAGCGCGCGCACCGTACGCTTCTTGCTGTAAAATGTGACGTAATCGAGAAAGATCCGTTAAGGTACGTTTTCGCTGGAGCCGTCAACGGCGGCCGTCGACGGTCGCCGTCGACGGCGCCTACTGCAATTCATTTATTTTAATGATTATGGTTTCTTTAGCGCGTTTCAACGCGTCCGTCGTATTTAGCCGGCGCTGCCGACAGCGCGTGACTGCTTGATATACCAGTCTGCACGCGCCGTCGATAGCTATTTGGTGTTTTGTTTACCTAGTAATAATTAAAAATGGCACCGAAGTTTTCGGCAATAGAAGACGAAAAATTAATTAATGCAATAAGTTTGCATAGAGCAATATATGATAGTGAAAATGTTGACTATAAAAACCAACAAATAAAAGATAATATATGGGAAATTATCGGAAAGGAAACTCAGAGGAGTGGTAAGTAAAAACTCATGTATTTATTGCCATAGCTATATTGAACTTAACCTGAATACATGCCTGTCTTGCCATTCAACACTTCCTTGGTTGTTAAAAAATGTGGCGAAATCTTGTCTGATTTCAAAACCATCGTTATTTGCAAAACCTCCATATCGTACCAATGGTACAAAGCCTGCGGTCGGTTGTTCGGTTGAATCGTATTCAAAATACGGTTTTCCGGATTGTTCCAAATATGCTGTTCTTAGTAAATTATGGAGACAGCAAGCTGCTAATATTAAATCATCACAAGTATCTGGTGCAATAGAAATCGGCGTATTGAAAATG
>CAJUYI010001537.1:0-23724 GCA_910591695.1 Galerucella pusilla
TTACAAAACCCACCAACCTTTCAATTCAAGAGTTCATCAAATTTTAAAATCCATAAACATACCATACATTCCTCAATCACAAAATCAACATAGCTTTACTCCTCCTTGGCTTATACCACTTCCAGAACTTGACCTCCATTTATTGACCTACAACAAAACGGAAACCAATCCAAAAATAATTATCAACGCCTTTCGCAGTACTATCACTTACTATCCTGAGCACGTTCCTATTTACACAGACGCATCAAAAACAGACTGTGGAATTGGATCTGCCATTGTTGCGCCCAACATAAGCTTAAAATACAAACTACCACCAGAATCAACAGTTCTGACAGGAGAGCTTCATGCAATATATAGGGCACTGAGTTTCATCAAAACAGAATGTGAAAGGAAATTTTTGATAATTACTGATTCCTTGAA
Organism: Galerucella pusilla; assembly: GCA_910591695.1. Lineage (NCBI taxonomy): Eukaryota > Metazoa > Arthropoda > Insecta > Coleoptera > Chrysomelidae > Galerucella > Galerucella pusilla. The sequence goes on from CAJUYI010001537.1 coordinate 421, forward strand.
CTCATTACACATAATATCAAAACTATACAGTCATCATCCTATTGTCAATATGATCAAAACAAAATTATATGAATTGAAGAATAAAAGTATCGTATTCCTATGGGTTCCCTCAAATGTAGGATTGGTGGGTAACGAAGAGGCCGATAAATTGGCAAGAGAAGCAGCAAATGATAATAGATTAATTCCACATTTCAATCCATTACCAATAGACCTGAAAATCAACTACAAACACAAAATTTTGAAAAATTGGAGTGATAGCCTGAAACAATCCCAACCTCGAGAGATCAAATCTCTGTTTGGACCATGGCAAAATCATGAACCAATCGATTCATGGAAAGTTGTAGTGACTAGACTACGTCTAGGACATAGCAGACTCAGCCATCAATATCTACTGTCAAAGGAGTGTCAACCGTATTGTGAAGTATGTGAGCATCCCATTACAATTAAACATATTTTGATTGAGTGTCCGCTATATAGTGTCGCAAGGTTACAGCATCACCTACCGAACAATTTAAGTGCAGTGTTCAAGGATTGCAGTGTTCAAAGTTTAATACAGTTTTTAAAGGATTCTGAGCTTCTATACGAAATATAATTATTCTATTGTTCAACTAATATGTACAAAATAATCATTCACTGTTCCACCGCTAATAACCAATATGGTTGATTCGGAAATTAAAAAAAAGATAAAAATAATTTATTAATAATTTTGTATAACAGTAACATACCTATACACTTTATGCTATTAGTTCAAAAATGTGGTCCCGTAGCACAGTTATAGGAAAGGCGCCGCAAAAGGTTGTTTTCGATCTGTACGTGCCGGGTTCGAATCCCGGGTGGTACATTTTTTTAAATCAAATTTCAAATTTTAAAAAATAGTGTATGAAACTATCATGTAATGGTTATTATATGATCGTTGCATCATATACTGTTATTGAACTCAACAAATAATAGACAAATGCTAGGACCAAATTCTACTTCATTTCTCAACCTCCCTTCTGTCTGATCGTCTTGTCAATTATTTTGTAAGCGTTAGCAATAATATTTGCTCTAACATATCTCAAATTTTCCTTCCTTTTCGCTCTTCTTCTGGCATAATGGCTAGTACGTGATGAGGTAGTTTTTGGAAATCTACCAGTTAGCAGTGGTGTACACCAAGTACAGTTTTAAATCGAATCAATTTTCAACTTACTACGAATAAATGGTATATGCACAGCTCAGATGTTACATTCTGTCATAATAATATGCAATTATCTCGTAACAATTGAAGTCCTGGTCTTAACAAGCTGAATTTTGGAAAATTCTCAATTACAATGAAGTACCTACACAGTTTCTCATTATATTTTGACCCCCACTTATTTTCATTAATTACGAGAATACAAAAAAAAAATTCAATTTAAAGTTGTGATATTTTACCTGTGCCCAATAAAATACATCTTCAATATTTTAAATGGGACACCCAGTATATTGTATAGTTTTGATTAGCACTGCATTTCCTCATCACAAATATATATAATATTGTGTAGCATTAGTTTTGTTCTATACTGACGGATGGTACTGCAAAAGGATAACCATAGGTGGCTTCGTAACTGATATTTCAAAATGAGACAATAATTATTAATTTATTATTTGCTATCAGTGCTTCACTAGAATGGATTATACTGTGGATGGAAAAGTAGATATAGCACTGAAGATGCAGTAGTTGACTTTCTAGAAAAGACCGTTGGCGCAGTAGATGATTCATTAAAATGTGTTGCAGTATTTCTCGATTTTGCCAAAGCATTTGACACCGTCTCACATAACATTCTACTTGACAAACTAAATAACTACGGCATAAGAGGTGTAGCACTAGAACTCATTAAGAACTATTTATCAAACAGAACCCAGCGCGTAAAAATCGGAAAAGACAGAAGCTCTAATTCACTAGTAAAGGTGGGTGTTCCACAAGGGACCGTATTAGGACCAATTATCTTTCTCGTGTATATGAATAACATTACACAAATTGATAACTTCCCTTGTAAAGTCATATGCTACGCGGATGACACTGTAATTATTTTCACTGGTAAAGAATGGCAAGAGGTCAAACTCACCGCAGAAACAGCATTGGGGAAGATAAGTTTATGGTTAAATGATAATCTACCAACCTTAAGTGTGTTGAAAACAAAATGTATTACTTTCAGTTCAACCATCGTTAAACAACCTGAAAACTTTGAAATTAAACTGCACACTAATGACTGTCAAAAAATCGATTGTAACTGCCCCCTAATACATAAAGTGTCCCAAATTAAATATTTAGGTGTTATACTTGACCAACACCTACGCTGGTCACAACATATTGTCCATGTTAGCAATAGATTGAGAGCCTTAATGCATAAATTTTATGTTCTAAGAGAAATTCTTTCAAAGAAAAATTTACTAATACTTTATAATTCTCTGGTGGAATCTTTATTAAGATACTGTACAGTAGCTTGGGGTGGAGCATTTCACACCACTATTAAAATTTTAGAGACAACACAAAACACTATTTTAAAAATCATCCTAAAAAAAGAAAAGCTATTTTCAACGAAAAAATTGTATAATGAATCGAGGATACTCAACATTAAACTACTTTTTGCTTATCAATGTATAATGAGAATATACAAAAGCGGCGAAAAATTTAACCACAAAAATACCCATTTAACTCGATCAGTTACTAATATAATATACCTCTAAAATTCTTTAAAAAATCAGTCAGTCAAAGATCATAATCTTTCTTCGGTCCAAAAATTTTTAATACAACCCCGATTCACCTCAGATAAATAGAAAAATTAAAGAAATTCCAAATTGAATTGAAAAATCATCTAATAACTAACCGAAATAAAATATTTGATATAATGGCTTAATAACACACAAACTTCTGGTTTATTGTTCATTGTCTTGTCTACTACTTCCTTGCGTGAGTATTGTCTTCTTCTTTTTATTATCCATTATTTAGTTTTATCAATTTATTCGTCTCATAACTTCAATTTCACTGTAATTTAGTTTTTTTTTTGTTTCTTCTTCTTATTTTTATGTATTCAATATTAACTATTTAAAGAGTAAATACTACCTGATTGAGTAGTAACAAAACAGGCAGACATGCCTAGGTAAAATGCTCAATTAGGTGTCTTTATGTATGTTTATAACTAAAAATATCACTCTATTATCAATATGTACTTTACTATGGAAATATAAAAAAACTTGAAAAACTTGAAACTTGAAACTTGAAAATTCTCAATTTATGAGGAAAATTAAATAGTATGATAACGGAAGCACCGTCACATGATGTCATAGCCGATAAGAACATTTAAGTAATCAATTTCATACACCATTAAATGGTCGCCAAATAGTCCCGACTCAACACCATGTGAAAGCTTTTTGAAAGAAAAAGTGTATTTTGCTTCAAAAACAAATATTAACTCTATCACAAATTGAAAATTTAAATGGTCATAATAACACAAAAGCTGTCGCATTAGAATATTTGAAACGAAGATATTACTTGTGCATTGATAACAATGGAGTATTGTTATTTTTAATGTGGTATTGTATCTTAAGTCATTAACTTTGTTGAATTTCTAAATATATAGGTTGTTTTTGAAATATATGTGAATTTAGTTCTTATCTTATAGTAGATTATAGAACAAAAATAATGCTACACAATGTTATATATTTGTAATCAGAAAATCTATAAAAAAACACAGGGTGTCCCAATTTAAATATTGAAGATGCATTTTATTGGGCACTCCCTGTATACAAAATTCACTCTGCTGTTACATTTTTGGTCGGTACAGGTAAAATAATACAACCTTTGAAACTTGTATTCCCGTAATTAATGAAAATAAGTGGGGGTCAAAATATAATGAGAAACCCTGTACATTCCTAACCAATATTTCACGCTAAATCAGAAAAGGGTTGGAACCCAAACGCTTTCTGCCGAAAACATTAAGAACTCTTGTGTTGATTATTACGAAGATACCACAGCATAGCTTTTCGAAGATCGGTTTAAAAACTTTCTGTTACTCAATTTTTTTGTCAAACTGCGTTATTCTAACGGGAGACGATAGCTACCATGATCAACAAAAACTTCCTGGCTCAAATAATACGAAATTTGAGATTCAAAACTCATATGTTGAGGAGAATTATACAGGAAAATGAACTTTTACAAGTGTTGGAGTAATTTTTTTTAATAAACGAGTTGGAAAAGCTCTGTTACTCATGTGATAAATGTTGAAAACCTTCCTGTAGAATAAATTTCAACAATTGAAATTTATTTAGGTGAGAATAGCGATAGCGACACTGAACTAAATATAAAATAGAATTGTACATTTAAATAAACTACTTGGATATAACCTATATTATGCAAAATGTAATTCAACGTTTGACGCTGTAGCACATTTGCATGCTTTACTTCATAATTCCCTACAAAATGAGATGAAACGAGGTACTTTATTGCCATTAATAAGCCAATATCATTTAGCGTGAAACTGATTATACCAAACACTTCATCTTTAAATTCGCGTACCCTGTATAAACGATACACGTGTGCTTCAACGACCGTTTGTCGGCAAGTCTTTATCAGTGGAAGTTCCGAGGACGAGTGAACCTGCATTGCCTTTGTACGGTGGTTCTAACAAGCGCCTTCCACTTTAGTCCTTCATCGTGGCCGGCTGTAACGAGACATGCGGTTTTACTTTGATATTTTTCACCAAAAAATAATCAACAGTAATTACACAAGTGGTGGTAATTTTATGATAATTTTTACTAGATGCACGAATCTTTGTTGCTATGGAAATATCACGAGTGAGATTTCTCAATAGCAACAAAGACGAATGCTAATCTGGTTAAAATTATCAAAGGTAATACCACGGGTGCTTCAAATTTTATCGATAATTTTTTCTTTTCAACGAAAACCTGTTTATTTGGCAAAAATATGGAAACAAACCGATTGATTAAATCACGAGTCCGTTAGGACTAGGGATTTTATTTAAATTCGGTTTGATTGAATTTTTTTGCCTCAAATAAACAAGTTTAAGTGATGAAAATAAAAAATTATGCAAGAAAATTTGAAGAGCGAGTGGTATTTGGGAAGATTATTTTTTTCATCAATTGTGGGGTGAAATTTCGTATTAAATGTTCAATATTCTCTTGGGTGATGACAATGAATCTGTTTGTGTTCATTTTTCAATAAACTTCGAAGCACTTTTAGTTGTCAATAATGACAAATTCAAAGTAAAATTTTGACGTTTCAATGTAAACAAGGTATTATCGATGAAGAAGCAGAATTATTAGTATAATCCCGAATGATTGGCAAGAATAATGGTTAAAACCTCCAAAATGTCAAATTTTGAGAAGTGAAAAAAATTGTCTAAAAAAAATTATTACCACGAATGTAAGTCGGAGTGATTATTTTTCAAACTAAATAATTGAGTGATACTTCACAATGGCGATGGGGCTAAATTTGAAATGTTTATATTGAAACAAAAATCTGCGTTACTTTGACAACCAAGTCAAAGTGGCTAACTTTCTGATCCATTCATTCAAACGAAGATCCAATCAAACAATGTGAAAAAATCATCGGAAGTAATTACAGAAGTGCATCAAAATTACCGATAATTTTTTATGAAAGCATGTTGTCTAATAACTGCATGAGTTTATTTTCATATTTTGGCGAAAGAGCCCGACTTTGGTATATGTCACAATGACAAATGCGCAATTTTAACATTTGTTACTATAGTTACGGACCTACAGGGACATTTTCGATTGCTAGCGGGATCTTATCGGTAGTTAGCGGCATCTTATCGCGATAAGATTCCGCTTCATATGGGATTTTTAATACAGGAGGGTAATATTCGATGTAATTTGCTACTAGCAAATTATCAATGTAATTTTGATGCTATTGGTCGATTTGAGTTTTTTCCTCATTACTATTGGCTGACAGAATCGTTTAAAAAATAATCAATTTTGTTATAAAAATTTCCTTCAAACTCATATTTATCCATAACTTGGTATATTTTCTTCTCTGAAAAACATAGTTGTCATTTTTCACTTCCGCCCTATTATCCATTTTCAATACAAACACGACGAAAGATGGTGTATTGTTTAGCATTCCGACGTTTCGTTGTAATACTCACCCAGCTTCAGCCGCCGCCGTTAGAATTAACGCCATCAGTCTCCTGAAATTTCATATTAAACAGCAACAGCTGAGCCGTTCATAAGTCCGTATTCGTCACGTTATTTCCCCTTGTTGAAACCTTTCAAATTAATAAGATTAATTACGGCCGTATAATGTAGGCAAACACGAATTAATTATGATCGACTTGGTCCTCTCTGGCAAAATATCGATGACTGATAGAGCCGGTGCTTAGACGGATCTTGTGATAGAAACGTGAAAACAATAACAATTTACTTTTATAAATAATAATTAATTCCGCTATTTAATGAAAGATTCATGGAAACTCTAGGATATTTATCTCATGGTACCTGAGTTGATTGTGATAAACAAGAGCTAGATTTCCTTGAAGAATTAGAATTTACAAAGCACTCAAGTGATCCGCAATATGAAGTAGTCAATGAGGAAGATATCCAGGATATCTCCATATTGCTAATAAGTAATAACACCTAGGCATTAATATTTCTAATGTAATATATACTCCTTTTTTCTATCCATATAATGTATTAAGTTAATCACAAGATAGGTCGCTATTTGGTCTAAACAAAATATTGAATATGAGGTAGGTATCAAAAGTACTTCAGTCATTCTGACGATATGTCAATATCGAAATAAGTATCTAAGGCCCAGTTGCACAATAGCCGTTCACGAGCAAATCAATCATGAGATAAGGAGGAATAGCTCATAGGAAAAATTGACAAAATCTGTCCCCAAAATCTTCTATCTGAGTGAGTAGTTTGTTTTTTCACCGCAGCGTCGCGTACTGCATCTCCTGGACTATTTAAAACAGTATCAACAATAACCTTACTTTTTATCGATGACAGTAGTCAAATAATAAACATTCTCCTTTCCAATTTTGTTGGGCTCGGTATTACCATGCACCATAATAAACATTACTTATGACATAAACTCGAAGTGAGAACCATAGATAAAAAAATACTTATAGATGGGAAACTGACCCGTGACGCCCTCTATTTGTACGGGTGGCGCCACCTTGAGAGTCCCGTCGGTACCTCTAAAACAAATCAGATGGTTGTGAACTTCGCTAACAGCCGAAAAAGAAGATTCCTGTAATTTTACAGTCTTTGGCGGCATATTCAAAATTACTGTAATTCTACTTTTGTTACTTTTATTGCAAAATGACATTTAAGGTCCATTTTTTGATATTTCATTTAAAGTTACTCAACATTAGATTGATATTACAATAATAACAATCAAATAGTCAAGTAAAATTAAATGAAATGTCAAAAAATGGACCATATAATGCCTGAAGTGAGAAAAATAAAGCAATAATTATCAAGCTTATATATTTTAATGAATGAAAAAAGTATACAATCAAGAGAGCGTTTTCTTACATTACTTCAATGACAAACATGAAGAAAAATATATGTTAGGACTTCAACAACAATGCTGGTAAGTTCAAAGCTGTACGGAAGAATAACTACTTCTGTCACTTTTCATTTATTGAAATATGTTTTTTATAAGGATAGAGCTTACTGGGTGCACCTCACATTACAGTCTTTCACAAAACATATTCTCGACATGGTCTCTTAAAATAAAAGTCCCACTATAAACAATAAAAACCAACTACAAATACTCAAAACACATACATATAAGCAAAATAGTTTTCAAGAACGAAAACTGGACAAGCTCACGATAAGTATGTATGTATGTATGTGTGATTTTTGGGGTGACATTCACTGAGACCTAAAAGATCTATTGTGCCCCCTTACTTCTACTCAGTTTCTGAGGAGAGTCTCAGAAACTAGTAGTTCCTTTAGTCCTATTTCCCGGAGGAATTTTAGGAAGTCTGCAGGCTTCAACTTAGGCAAATGTTCCTCTTCTATCCAGTAATCTCCCAGGTGCTGTGCTCTAGTATTCTGGAGTGCTGTGCAGTTGGAAAGTATGTGGATGGAGGTTTCTTCCATTTCACAATATCTGCATCCTTCTTCCTCCACTATTTTGAGCCTTTTCAGGTGCCCATTCAGGCGACAATGTCCCGTTAGGATCCCTGTCAAAATTCTTAGCGCAGTTTTACTTTGACTTATGCATTCTTTTGATCTCAACAGGTTGTAGTCACCCAGAAGAGTCTTTGATTGTATAAGCCCTACTAGATCTTTCCAATGGTCAGATCTTCTCTTTTTCTCGGTTTTACTTATTTCTTCCAATATTACATTGGGGCTGATTCCGCAAAAGGGCTCAGGCCCCCAGAAAGGTATTTCAGTCCCCCTCTTTGCTAGTTCATCTGCTATTTCATTTAATTCTATTCCAGTGTGTCCTGGAATCCATAGTAAGATGACTATGTAGTTCTCGTCTAGTTCATTGAGTTTGTCCAGGCATTCCCACACCATTTTGGAACTGATTACACAAGAGCTCAGTGCCTTAATGGCTGCTTGACTATCCGACATTATGATAATCCTTTGTCTTCTGTATCCTTTATCAATATTGAACTGGGCGCACTTTCTTATGGCGTGGATTTCCGCTTGAAAGATACTTGGGGTTTTCCCCAAGCTTTCAGAGTGTTTGGTTCCTGGCCCGAACACTCCTATCCCAGTTCCTTCTATTGCTTTTGAGCCGTCTGTGTACCATTGAATGGCATTCTTTCCAAGTCTGGTAATGGTATTTGAATCCCATTCCTTCTTGTTGCTCATTTCCGTAACGAATTTCTTTGAAAAGTTATATTTTTTCATCATACCGTCTTGTGGCATGTCCCAGGTTGTCTGATTTCTAAGAAGTGAGGAGGTGTTTTTTTTTTAATGATTCCCTCTCTACTTAGTCTGTATCTTGTTCTTTCTGCAACACTTTCCACCACCATATGTAGAGGGGTGAGGTTGAGAATCACTTCCATGGCTGCCGTTGGGCATGTTCTCATTGCTCCTGTAATGCATATACAGGCTAGTCTTTGAGTTTTGGAGAGGTTTTCTCTCGTCGTCAATAGGCTAGTTCTGCTACACCAGGCAATGGCTCCATAAGTGATGATTGGTCTCACTATGGCAGTGTACATCCAGCTTAGGATTTTTGGTTACAGCCCCAGTTTGCTCCTGCCAGATTTCTGCACACCATTATAGCCATTTTTGCCTTGTATGTAATCTCCTTCTCGTGTTTGTTCCACAGGAGTTTACTGTCTAAAGTTAAACCTAGATACTTGACTTCTTGTCTCCATTCAATCTCGTTCCCATCAAGTTTTATGGTTTTGAGGTTGAGTTTTCTTTTCTTAGTGAAGGCTATCAGGATGGTTTTAGTGAGGTTGATGCTAAGTCCCACTTGCCTACACCAGCTATTTGTATAGTTCAGACCCTTTTGTACAATATCGCAAAGGGTGTTTTCGAATTTTCCCCTGGCTGTTATGACAATATCGTCGGCATATCCTTGGCAGGATATACCGAGATCCGTCAATCCGTCACACAGGAGTTCGTCAACCGTCAGACTCCACATTAATGGGGATGCTACTCCTCCCTGTGGGCATCCTCTGGTAGTGCAGATGGAGACAATGTCTTTGCTCGTCCTCGTCTCTGCTATTTTTGTGATGAGCAGTTCCGACATCCATTTGGATGTTGTGCTGTCTACACCTCTTTTTTAATGCTCTTCTGACAGCCTCATGTGAAGTATTGTCAAAAGCTCCTTCTATGTCCAAAAATGCACATACTACAGTTTCTTGGTTGTCTAGAGCACCTCGGATATCCTCCGTCAGTTGTACCAGTGCAGTCTCCGTAGATCTGCCTGCCCGGTAAGCATGCTGACATGGGTGGAGAGGTAGTCTCTCTAGAATTTCCGTTCTAATATGGTTATCAATAGCCTTATCCATCGTTTTGAGTACAAACGATGTTAGACTAATTGGTCTAAAGGATTTGGGGTTTGTTGTGTCCCTTTTTCCAGTTTTTGGAATGAAGGTTACTATTGCCCTTCTTCATGCTTCAGGTATATAACCCAGTTCTAAGCTGCTTCGACTAATTCTAATCAGATGCGGTAGAATTTCGTCTTGTCCTTTCTGGAGCAATGCTGGGAAAATTCCATCTGCTCCTGGTGCCTTGAAAGGTGAAAATGTGTTCATGGCCCATTTCAACCTATCGTTACTACAAATGTGTTTGGCCATTGTAATACTTTCTCTTGAAGGCCTATTGTGACCTTCGAGAGGATTATCTTCCCTATTTGGGGTACTCCCTGGAAAATGAGTTTCTAGTAAGAGTCGAACTCTTTCCTCCTCATTTTCGGTATATTCACCATCTGGCTTCCTCAAAGCCATATCTGTGTTGACCCTACTTTTCGCCATAACTTTGTAAAGTCTTGCCAATAAGTAGGTACACGTCAGGCAGTTGTCAGGTTAGGATCATAGATAACACGTTAGGATGTCAGCGTTGATATATGTGTGAGAATCTGCAACTACCACTAACGGCGTTACAGTTCTCACCAAATTGGAAATTTAAGTACTGACGGGACTCTCTATGTGGCAGCACCCTCGCACCTTCAGAGATCCCCTACCCTGGTTCTTACCATGCTCTAAGCCAGTTCAACGTAACTGTGTGACATTTTAACCTATATATCCTATCAACGAAAATAAAGATATAAACCAGATAAAGGTTCATGACATGGATTTTTATGAAGAGTTAACTGATGATGAAGCCTTTTTAGAACTTATACATCTCATGATAAATGAAAGACTCCCAAAAACTTATAAGGAACACCTAAATCATTTTTTCCACAACTAGATGTTGACAATTATTGTTCTTTCCAGCCAACTGATAAGTTGAATTTCTCTAATCATTTTTCAGTATTAACCTAAGGTCAATAATGGACAAATTCAGATGTTTTGAGAATTCAGGAATAGCAGTTCAATAAAAACTTGTGCAACATAATTTTATATACCCAGGATATTGTCATATTTGCTGCTCCAAATTACCTATCAAGATGAAATTATTTGAAAAGAAATGCCATTAGTTTAAAATTCGCGTTCAACCAAAAATGACTGATGACATAACGAGTACGTTCATAATATATCGAAAACTGACAGTGTACTTGTCAGTCAGACGACGGGGTAAACGCGTCTCGTGGTGCGTTTGTGAATTATTTTTAATTTTTGTCTTAAATTTGGCTAGTAGTGTAAAAAATTGTATATACACCATGGTGGTGAAGACATTTATAAGCCTCGCACCTTATTCCGAATGGGGCAAAGCCATTCGCGAAATAATTTTGATGCTCGGTCAATAAATAATACTCTCCACCACCTTGGTGTATAAAATACTATTATGAGGTGGAATAATCAAGAATTCAAATCACGATTTAGGTTGCAGTAAGCAGTGAGATAGTACAAGATCTCAAAAATATCATTATCAGTTGTTGCGATAATCAGTTTCTGAACCACCTGCTACCGAATATTTTAGAAGAAAACTGGAAATTGAGAATTCCTAAATGTTTGCAGCGTACACCTCATATCTTAAGATGATATCCAGCCTGACAAAAATATATAAATCGAACGTTTAGTAGAGTTCAATTTGTACTTGAACCACGATCACAACAAGTGACGTGCGGTTCAGTAGTTTGTGAACATTGTTTGGTAAAACCGGCCCTTAGAATTTTCATAATTTTTCCATTCAATAGTAGAAATAATTGGAAACAGTTTCAATAATAAAAGTAGATTCCATAAAGTAAGGCCAAACAGTTACAATAACAATTTAATTCGGTTCTCTTCGAAATAAACAAAAATGTATTTTTTCCCATCTAAAACCGACCGAGATTTCTTTTATCTCGGCCTCTTTTCCTTATCTATTCACTAGGAATTCCATTCGAAAAGGACACAGCAGGATACATGTTCCCGCTCTTGCAATAGATAATAGGATCCTCCCACCGATGCCAAGTTGATATATACGCGTCCGTGGAGCACTAATGGCCGCATGTTGATTGTGAGTTTTAAAGGGATCACGATTTATGGGGAGATCAACGGAAGGGAGACGTTTATCTGCTATTATTTATCCTGCTGCTGGTGACCGGGATACTTTCAGTGCATTAACTTTGTTTGCTTCGTATTAGCGGAGTGTAAACCTTTCGAAAAAAAAAACATAGTGCGTTTCAATTCACAATTACAAAATGGCGATTCTGCTTTTCGATGTTTTGATGGAAAATATACAATTCGTTTTGTAAACAAGGGAGAAACCGGCGAAAATAATCAAATGAGTATAATTTTCATGAAAAAAGGTCCATGCGGTTCATTAACGTGACAAATTAGAATTTTGTGGTGTTGCGAGCATATGGATTTTTTCTTCATTCAAATGAACCTGAAAAAGTCAATGTGACAACTCTTCTTTTTTATTCGCCTGTACTTCGTAAGGCATACATCGAATAAGTGTGTTAACAAAAAATAAAAGTCTTGTACCTAACTACAATTTTCTCGGGGTCGTTCAATATTAGTATACAGAGTGGCCCAAAAGTCTGCAAACGGCCAGTTATATCGTAAATTGTTAGTCCCAATTGTACAAAATATGGGGTGCACCTATTTTAGGATACGGAGATTTCATATTTGATATTCGCAATGTTGCCAGATTGGCCGTTTATCTTGTATTATTAGTAGCTTCTGCTTTTCCAAATGTCAAATTCATCACCCTGTATGTTCAATCATTATTGAAATTACCTATTCAATTTTTTGATTTAGTCTGGAAGGTTAAAAATACATAAAACATAAGTCTGGCAACGCCTATTTGTAAACTGAATTTTTAAAGTATTTCCAATGAAAGTAATCTTTAGGAATGAAATCCGGTGAACGTGGAGGCCATTCAATTCTACCTCGTCTTCCAATCTATCGTCCGGGAAATATCTTATCTAAATAACGCCGAAAATTTACACTAAAATCAGCTGGAGCCCTAACTTGTTGAAATCATATCTGATTAAAATTTGCTCTAAACAAGTTTCTCAGCGTAGGTACAATTTAAGTAGAAGTTCATGTTCATTTGACGTTAAATTTCCTTCGATAAAGAATGGCCCAACTAACGAAATCACAGCATTCTACATTTAAACAATCAAATTTCTTCAAATCTACATATTTTGCACTGTTTCATGGAAGAAAAAAGTTTATTGATCTTTACAAAAAGGTATACAATATTATGCCGGTTACTTCTATAAATAAACAAACACCACATGTTTAGACTCGTCATTACACACTAAAAGTTTAAAATTAATTTACATAAATCCAACATGATTACGATTATTTTACAATTGAAATGGAATTTTATTCATTTAATTAAATTTAAAAAAGTTAATCAATCTTCATATGAAGATCTGGCTATTCAAAATCGAATACCTCCTCAATCTCATAAAATGTCTGCCCTACAAGCGCCTGTTTCACTATAAATTTTAATTTTTTGTGTGTAAAGTTTTTCCATAATACTGGAAGAGTGTTATATATCTCACAGTACCCTCCCGATTCATTTTTGTTAGTCTAATCAGGTTTTTGTATTTTGTATTATAGTTCTATCCACAGGTTGATCCAGAGGTATACTTATGTTTATTTTTATGTACAAAAATGATAGCTTCCAAAATGTATAAACAAGGTATTGTGAGAATCTCTAATTTAATAGAAATAGTCTCTGCATGATCTCTAACATTAGTTTTGACCATATCCCTTACTATTTTTTGCACAATAAAGACATCATTTAATGATGATGTATTCAAGACCTTCTATAACCCAAACTTTGTACAATTAGATTTACGAGATAATTGGCCGTTTCCAGACTTTTAGGACACTCTGTATATGTATGTGAAAAATGAGAGTTCACTAGTTCGAACTTTAGTACAAAAAGGCTAATAATAATTGTACTGTCAAGCATTGTGAATATGACAAAATATCCTAAGGCCTGACAACTTCGACAATTGCGGAACTAGCCAAACGTTACACCCATGCTCGATTCCTCAAGAGATGGGATTAAATCAAAGGATGCAGTCTTGCCAGGATCACCCTGGAAGTCTTTGGGAAGTAGTATTTCTGACTGACCGCTGTCAACTGAGGAAACACCTCTATACTATGGGGCTAGTGGATACACCTCTATGCAGGATCTGTGAAGGGAAGATGAAATTGTCAGGCATGTCTTATGCGAGTGTCAATAAGAAAGTGTTTTCGGTGAGTCTTGACCTACACCTGCCGGCCGATATAAAGAAGATATTCCCTAGTGACCTGTCCACCTTCCTGGGAAGGACAGGATAACTCCTCGGGAGTACAATGGGTAACATGTGTCCTAAGTGCTGTGAGCCTACTATCACCCGCCCTACTTTACAGATACAGATACAAATACAAAATATGCTACAAATTTCGCAATTTTCATTATCAAACCTTTTTTTATTCAAGAATTTTTCTTTTGGTGGTGGAATTAATATCTGGCAGGTTAAACTTGAACACCCTCGACATTAATAAAACTGGATGTTGTAAAATTCTTCTTCTTTTCGTCCCCTGCCAAAAGCAATCCGCTCTTTACATTATTTTCCCGATATCCCCAAGTTTATGCTAACTTTTCGACCTTTCTCCAAAATCTGACAATAATTTTCGGGTTTAGATTAAAGTCTCTCCGCGTAGCTGGTGTCGGGAAAATTGAGATAGACACCGTTGGTATGGTATTCCGGATGCCGTGGATCATAGAAAACAGAAATGAGAAAATACCGAACCCAACCACGTTGTGCCGTCTGTGATGTCCTTTTTTATTTTATTTTTAAAACAGAGCAAAGTTTAAATTGTTTTAGTTTTGGTAGGAGTTGTTTATAAAAATAATTATTCAATTTAAATGAGAGAGTAATGGAAAAAGTCAAGCTTAATATACAGGATGGTTCGGTTCACGTAATATATCAATTATTAACTAAGTTGAGGAGTGGGTTAAACTTTATGTACATGCGAGCAATGTGGAAGGAATTGTACAATGTACAATATTAAAATTGACAAGGAAACTTTCTGGATGATTTCTTCGATTATCACGGTGGAAATAAATTTGGAATAAATTATTAAATCCTTTATTTAGCAAAATCAGTCAGCTAATATAAACATAGAATATAATACAGTTACAATATTACATCCAAGCAAAACAACATTACATATATGATAATAATACCAATACAAATTATACTACAGTAAACGTATGTCAAAATTATGGTAATAAATCGACAATAATAACACATTTATATAAAACATAAATACAAACATAAATAAATATAATACAAAAATTGTATAGTCGAAAACCAGAAATAGAATCAAACAATAAAAACAAGATTACAGAATAAAGTGATTTGCAGGCCTAATTTATAGACATAACTCATCAGCCATTGCTGCTACTTAAATATCGACTCATTAAATAATCTTTGAGCTTGTTTTTAAAAGAATTTAATGTGTTAATGGATTTAATGGACTCCGGTAGGTCATTGTAACGGTTCAGTCCCTTAAAAAATATAGAATTTTGAGTAGCACTCTTAGCTACTGGGGTAATAAAAAAATTTTGCCCGCTTCTAGTTGAGTAGTCATGAATATTAAAATTATAGCATATTTTTTCGTTCAGATAATTTGGGAGTGAATTATTTTTAATTTTGTAAATAAAGATTAATGCATTATATAACAGAAAATATTTTATTGGCAACCATTTCAGTGCACATAACATGTCTTTGATAGGAGTGTATTTTGAGCATGACAGGATTATTCTCATAGCCCTATTCTGCAGTTTTTGCAAGCGATTTAGTTCATTTTGATTCAGAAGATAGAGAATTGTGGAACAATAATTTAAGTGGGGCAGAATAATTGTATTATATATAATATTTTTGGTCCATCGAGATAATCCAAAGGAGCACCTGGAAAAATAGCTCAACTTATATGAAATTAATTTAACTACAGAATTAGCATGCTCTTTAAATTTCATTTGCTTATCAATGACAACTCCCAAATATTTAATTGTATCTACTGCTTCTATAGTATTTCCAGCGACCTCGATGTTGTAGTTTTGATTTAAAAAGTGTGAATATTGGTAGTTGTTACATATTACCATATATTTTGTTTTGTTAATATTAATTTTTAAGAGATTTTTGCAACACCATTGGTAAATATTTTGTAAGGTTTGATTTATCACAGTAACCAATATATCTAAAATTTTGCTAGAAAAGTATATCAAACAGTCATCTGCAAACAAATGAAGTATACATTGTTCCTTTACATCCGTAATATCGTTGATATATATCAAAAATAGAAGTGGGCCCAATACACTACCCTGTGGTACACCCCGTTTACAATTTATTTCATCCGATATTATTTTATTCAATTTTACTTTTTGTTTCCTATTAGTTAAGTAGTCAATGCACCAATCTAACGCCCTCCTTACTATAGTATTTCCGGAAAACCAGGATGCACTAAGAACGTTCCACAAAATTATACATATTTGAAAAAAATATCCATTTCAAGTTTTCAAGGATAACAAAATTTGTCAAAATATCGCAAATGATAACAAAAGGATAAAAAGTAGTTCAACTTTTGCGTAGATCCCTCTATATATATAAGTAATTTGAAATAATACATTTAAAAAAAGTAGAAGGGTGCTTAGGAAGCTTTAAAAAGTAGAGAATAAACCAATTCTTTTGGTTTTTGTTTAATATTCACGTAAAAATATGTTATTCACGTTAGTGTAGAAAAGAAATGCCAAAAAATGTTTATTTTTTCCGATGAAACCGGATAAAACCGTCATGTTTCAACCACATACGTCTTTTATTGATGATAGGAGTGAATGGAAATACGTGTTGGATCCGTGGGAAGTAGATTTGCATCAGTCCATGTGTGGTTATTACAAAAAATCATAATTCCTCTTTTTGGAAAGTGTATAGTGGTAGCAAATTTAGGAGTCTTCGCTATTTTTCTCAAAATCCATTGGCAATCCTGATGTAGCGGATAGACGTTCGAAAGCAAATGTTGGTACACTTTAGACATGATTTGGATACAATAAAAAACATCCCAAACACTTACTGGTACTCGCTTCTGGATGCTTGTCAAAAGTTTGAACTACCCGATCTTCGAGTTGTGGAGCTCTAGATCGTCCAATATTATTCTAAGATTTTGAACAGTTCTAGTTTATTGTAAATGAAGTGGCAATTTAGTAAACCATTATCATTGGCTAATCCATATAAATAATGCAAATCAGTCATTTCAATATAATAACTCATTGATTTTGTACAATATTTTCATAGAATAGGCCAGATTATCAGTGGATAACGTTTCCATGGAATATATGTTCAAGATATTCCAAAGCAGTCAATGTACTGTCACGTCTTGTTCTTACAGACATTGTTATTCTTGTAACGGTAGTTGGTCTATGGAGTCATAAATGTGAGTTTTTTAAAACTGTGAGTAAGTCTCGGCTCTCATGGTTTGGCGATGTTGATCTTGAAGGTAGAATAATAAGAGACATAGAGATACTACAAATAGAGGGAAGGAGCCGTAAGGCTCTGTAAGTGGGAATGTCTTCCTGAGCTCCGGTGAGAGAGAATGAGACAGATGATTAGAGGTTTTTCTGTCTATGTCTGTATATATATATATATATATATTGTTATGGTTTTGGTAAGTATGCCTTTTTTTTATAAATTTGATATGTATAAATTTTGTTTATTATAGTGTTTAATACTTCCTTTTTTTTATATTTATTATTATTTAAAATTTTATTTATATTTTAGTTGGGCGCCATTAATGATTATCTCAGCTATTTTATGAGACTCTTAATTTTTATTTTATTATATTATTCTTTGTATATTTTTTTCATACTCGCAGGGAATATTTTATTGTGAGGTCAAATTAAAATTTATGAAGACCGACTCTGTTCTTTGGCCTTCGTGTTGAAAGTTGGCACTGAAGTATATTACTGCAATTGAACCATAGACATTAAAACAAAACAGCCACCTGTACTATTGGATAAGTGTTTTATCTTTTATTGAACTATTATTATTATTAGGTTTTTTTATATAATAAAATATTCAAATTATACAATTATACAGTTATTCCAATTCTTAATTATCTAAATTTTCATTTATTCATCCAGGCACACTATTTAACTAAACTCACAGAACTGAATTCAGTTACATGGATATGTGACCTTAATTATAATAGACTATTTATCTAGTGAAAAAAAGAAGAAATTTATTTTACTTTGTTCCTGGAATATGACTTATGAATCTTAATGAAAACGTTAATCTAACGAATTGATTTTATCAAAAAATGTTCTGTAAGTATTTTTATGTAATTATATCTAAGCAAACAATTAAATTCTAATAAGCAAACAATGTATACTACATGAAAAAAAACTTAAAATTAATATGAACAGTAGGTAGGAACCTGAATGTTTGTTAGTTTAAACTTTTATTCTCTCTTCAAATTCGAAGGTTTCAATGGGTTGGAAAATGTGGGAAAGGCCTGCAGAATATACAGACTGTCAGCTGAGGATCAAATCCGGTATTTTCTTTCTTCAAAAACTGTGGATATTACACAGTCTGTTCGTTGTGGAAAATTCCTTAGTTATATCGACAAAACTATGCCAGATATATCAGTTCGTCTTGATTAAAATTATAAATTCAGAGGTAGATGTACGCTTACCGGCACTTTGTAAGTATTCTTACTTATTTTACTTTTATTAGTTATAGGTATCACTGACTCCTTATAATTATGTTTATATAAATAATATATTATTAATTTTTTGAATATTTTATAGTTTTATTAAGATTTTTACTTTTAATTTCAACTCAAATTTTTTTTTACGTCTTTCTCCCTCGGAGAAATTTATGCAAGCCGTTGATTTTTTCATTTGTTTTCTAAACAAACTTTCTTTTGTTTTATTTCAAGCAGTGAAATTCATTTTAAAAGTTTGTTACTAAATTGATATTTCCAATCTTTAAAAATATTGTGTTTGTTTCATTTTTATGTTATTGTTTTTATCATTGCAGTGATCAAAAATTTGTATTTATATCTTTTATAACCTTAAAATTTAGGTTGGTATTTTACACAATTTGCTTGAAGTTGGTACTCCTGTTTTTATCTGTCAATGTATAGCTTAAATTCTTCAATTATACAGGGTTTATTAAAATTGATTGATAATTTAGAATATAGTGTTTGCCAAAACTTGTTATAAAGAATGTTATTTATTTTTATTAATATTATCAGTTTTGCATGTTTCAATTTGACTTATTTATTAGTTTATTTCTATTATATTTATTTTATTGTGATGAATTTATTTAACTAAGTAACCAAATAACAGAGTTGGTCGTATTGCCTTCTGATTATTTTTTAAATGATTTATTTTGGGTATGTTCATACCATAACAATATATATAGCATACACGCTATTAGGGAACGACAGCCTAAACATCCTATTTTCCATCTCTATCTTACATCCTGACGGATTCCGAGCAGGCTTGTTGTCCCTATCTGTAGTATCTCTATGAATAAAGGTCATGAGACTTTAATACAAAATCGGACATTGTGACACACACGACAGTTCTGTTAGACGAGAATGTTGCCTCATCAGAAAAATAATACTCCTGAAAAAAGTGTCAACCTAACTCTCTGAGACATCAAAAATCAATGTGTGAATTATTATTGGTTCGAATGGTAGGTATTTATTCAGTTTAAAAATTCTTGCCACTGTATCTATACTTCCATTTTTTTGTATCAACGATTTCCCTTTTCGTAATTACATTCAAATCTGATTAACTTTTCCCACTTTTCGATATAGTCTAATTTTTGTTCATTAGAATGTAAGTGCCTCGACAACTATGGCCATTGGCACTATACAATAGACATACATAAATACACTATCTTGATACATAAAATATGTGGAATATCATTCTAGTTTATATCTTGTGGTAGAGGTCAGTTGTTTTAAGGAATTTCAATGTTTTTGGAATTTCAGCGGTGCAGTTCAAAAGTTCTTTCAGGTTTGGTCTTAGGTCTATGCGTTTATGTGTAATGGAGTATTCCTGGCAGTCGGTGAGAATGTGCTTACGGTTAAAGCACTATTGCAGTGACGGCAGACGGGAAGGTTTTCAGAAGACGTCAAGTAACCATGTGTGTATTTGGTATGGTTGATCCGCAATTGTCTAATGACAGCAGCCTCTCTCCTGGTTAAGAAATCGAGGGAAAGACAGGTGATTAATGGCTGTATATCGTAAAGGGCTGTTGTCCAAAAAAATTTGCCAGGACTCCTTGACGGACTTTTTGAAAAATAGTTTTATGTCATCTGGGAGCTGGAACGTTGTTGTTGTGATGGAAGAAGAGGCTTCTATAGCATGGTGGTCATCGTTTTCATTGCCAGTAATTCCAATGTGATATGGGAGCCAGATAAGACAGACTGTTACATCACGAGCTGAGAGAGTTTGATAGATGTCATGGATGTTTTAAACTGTTGAATGGTCAGTAATGATAGTATTGAGTGAATTAATTGAGGAGAGTACAAATGGCGACGCGCTTGACAGGAGAAGAAATTTACTTAAAAGCTTGGAAGATGCTATACAACTCACCAGTGTGAACACTATGTTGAGGGCAACCAAAAAAAATTAATATTAGATGATTCTATTTTAGATTTTAGAAAATGTAAAACTTTTTACGAAGAATAATATTTTTTCCTAAAACTAATAATAAAAAACGTTCCCATGTGGTTTTAACATATTGTATAAAATTTGCCTATCAATTAATTATAATGTCAGATGTTTTGATAGTTATATAATTTCAATTGATTCACACGCAAGAAATATATTACTAGTCCTATTATTGACCCGGTAGGCGTCAAAATGCCGATAAATAAATTGCTAATCGCAACCGAATGTAAATCTTTACGTGACCGACAGGCTGAACTTAATAATCATCACAAAAATTAAGGTACATATTTAATTACATAAAGAAAATTATCGGTTACCTATAATTTTCGAATGTTTTTGATTTATTTCAATGTTACTGTAATTGTTTTATTATTTATAATTATAGTATTCCCGGGAATAATTGAAGGTTTCGGGACATTATTATACCATTAATTGATAATTTCAATGTTCCACTTTCCTAAATTTACGATTAAAGTACATTTTCACACGAAATCGGATAAAATCGAGATCGTTTTCAAGTAAAAATACCATATATAATATTTATGTTTAAATAATAGTCCAAAAAACATTTTCTTGAATACTTTTACTATCCCCACGACACCGGAGAACCATTAAAGAAAATAAGAAACGTCCATCTTGATTCGACCTACCTAGAAACAGTTAAAAAGGCTCTAGCAATCGTTTATAATAACAGACTTGGTAAGAATTCCGAAAGGAAATATCAGCCACTTCCTGCACCACTATGATGACCGTTATTTCCGTTTCTTGTTAGACAGACACAAATTTCCAGGACTAAATTAAAAAATACGGTTACCGACTCTCCCGCTTCTCTTTTTCGTTAAATTGAGTTGTGACCGAAATGATATTGAAGTATCAACAGGAAATTGAACTGTTGCAAAGTGAAGTTCGCTATATAAAAAAATATAGCGTGTTCGAGTAAATAAAAATGAAATAATCTTATGAAACGATCGTATAAAACGCTACGTGCAGATCGCCGCGTTTGCTGCTTGTGTATTTGTTTCGATTTGAAATACTAATTTTGATTATCTAGCCTGCTATCAATAGATGTCAAATGTAACAGTTTTATACTATAATGGGCTCATTTGCATTATTTTTTTATTTCACCATTAGGAAGAGCACACAATTTTGAGGCTCTGTGCATAAAATTAGACGTCAGCGAGACTCCTAGGTCGCCTAAAAAAAATTATAAACATTAAACATCGCTCCTCTCCGAATTTCAGGCGCGACGTCATCGCATATGAAATCTCTTGTTGAGAGAGCGGACACCGCGCCGATCGGTTTTCGGTTAGATGACTACTTCGCTAGTAACAGTAGGTATTTAGCTAGCTTATATGCTTATTATTTATTGTACATTTTAGCAAACTCTAAACAGTGTTATGTTTGTGAAATAAGAACGTTTAGAAATAATTTAAGCTATTGGACACAATGGACCAAAGCCAGAGTAAAAAAATATAAATATTGTACGGTTCCAGAATGTAAAAGTACCACGATTAAAACATCTAACAATACATTTATTTCTATTAATAAAGATGCAAAAAACGGAAGCAATGGCAGAAAAGCATAAAAAGACTCAAAGTATTCACTGATAAGTCAACATACTTTGTTTGTGTATTTTTAGGATTTCATTTTTCTTCAATAAGAATTGTTATAAATTACATCATAAAATACGTTGTGAATCCATATTGAGAGGGTTATTGAAAACCACACGCTTGTATTAATCTAATTTTTCTTAAATACGTAGATGATATTGTGAATATCTTTATAGCTGAGTACACATGACTAAAAGTCAAGAAAACATTTTTGTATTCTGTGTAAAATTTTTTTTATTATAAAATTGCAAAGCGCTTTCGGCGGTTAAGCCATCATCAGTGCCATACTCGTCAGATATGTAACAAGAAACTTAGTCAAATGTCTACAACACATTAACGTCACTACATTAAATTTAAATTTTTTTTTTTTTTTTTTTTTTTTTTTTTTTTTTTTTTTTTTTAAAATTGATTATCCCCTGTTTGGGGTTAATGTATTCACATTATGAACTTTTTTAATTTTATAAATTTTTCTCAGCCACTACACAAACACGTGTTAGTAGACCGGAAGTTGAAGTGACACCTTCTACTGACACCACCTACTGTTGTAGACATTTGACTAAGTTTCTTGTTACATATCTGACGAGTATGGCACTGATGATGGCTTAACCGCCGAAAGCGCTTTGCAATTTTATAATAAAAAAAATTTTACACAGAATACAAAAATGTTTTCTTGAAATTGAGTAGATGATATTGTTCTTATAGCTTGTTGTGTTATTCATGTTCAAAATTATTCAATAAAATAATGGGTCAGTTGTTCTTCACAAATTAAGTTTTATTAAATAGGTACTGCTTTTTTCCAAAAAACAGGTAATCTTTTTCAGTAGATCATCAACAAAACTGGCGTATATTATGTTTTAAAAGGAATTATTTTATTTGATTCAAAGTCCGGAGGTGCATGAGCATTTGGATCTGATGTAAACA
The DNA here is from genome assembly GCA_910591695.1 of Galerucella pusilla. Classification (NCBI taxonomy): domain Eukaryota; kingdom Metazoa; phylum Arthropoda; class Insecta; order Coleoptera; family Chrysomelidae; genus Galerucella; species Galerucella pusilla. The sequence goes on from CAJUYI010001537.1 coordinate 23,715, forward strand.
TTTGGAACTA
>CAJUYI010001537.1:38724-51652 GCA_910591695.1 Galerucella pusilla
TTTACTCTGTTTTCTAGATGAGAGTTCCATGTTAACTTACTGTCAAACGTGACACCTAGATATTTCACCTCTGATGAGAACTTAAGTTCGGTATTTAGGAGCTTTGGCACTTGATGTTTTGCAAGCTTCCTTTTTTTCGTGAAGAGAACCATTTCTGTCTTCTTTGGATTTATTGACAGAGAATGGTCTTTGCACCATTGTTCCATGATGTTGAGGGCCTCTTGCATTAGAGCACAGAGTATCTCCTCAAATCTTCCTGTTAGCAGAATGACTAGATCATCTGCATAAGCTATTGTGTAGAGGTTGCCATCATTGAGGCGGCTGACCAAGGAGTCTAAGACCATGTTCCACAGTAGTGGTGAAAGTACCCCTCCCTGTGGACACCCTTTTACAACCAAGCCTTTGATGGTAACATCGTCTACACTGATTTTTATTACTCTTTTTGAGAGCATGTTATATATCCAGCCATTTATAGTTTGGGGGATATTCTTGTTGGCAAGTGCGTTCGTTATCTTATGAAAAGTGGTTTTGTCGAACGCACCTTCTATGTCTATGAATACGCCGGTGGACTCCTTGTTTTCCAGCGATCTTTCGATGCGGCCCGCCACAAGGTAAAGAGCCGAATCGGTTGATCTTTACTTTGATGTTTACGGTCAATTATTATTTATGAAAAGAGAATATTACTCTTATTGTTATATAATAATAATAAAAAAATATAATAATTTTTTCACCATTTGATATAAAATACAGTCATAAAATGATGCATAGATGTACCTAGTGAATAAAAAAGAATAACTTACGAGGTAAATTACCTGTAGGTATGTAAGTACAATAAAATATAATAATAAAATATATAATTACAAAGTTATTGTTTTCTATGGAAACACAATTGAAATTATACAGATATGAATTGACTTCACTCGACAATTTCCCAATATTTTTACATCATATATTAACCTAGTAAATTTTGTATTTTTTGCCTTGATAATTTTGTTAGTAACTTTTCGAGTTTATTTTTAATATTGTTGTCATTTATTCGCAGCTCCGTTGTTAAAAAAAGAAATTCAAAACTTTTGGTCCAAGATAAGCAAATCCTCTTTGTCCCACATATTTTAACATTAAAGGTAAAACATAGATACTCTGCTGTCCCGTAATATAAGAATGATTGCCAGTTGAAAGTAATGTACGGTTTGAAAATTTGTATTTACATATCCGTAAGAAAAATAGTTGACGACAATCAAAAACTTCTGTTTCTTTGTATAATTGATCACTAGAATACATTCTGTTACTACCGAGAATTATTTTTAAAACCCTTCGTTGAACAATTATAGGCCAATAGCATTAATTACATTTAAATAATACAAAAGTATGCTAAGATACACGGAAAAACATCAGAATTTTGGAAGTTCTCATGTATTTTCAGTTAGAAAAAGAAGCTGGTAATTATTAATTTCATAGCCTTTTGGAATTTGGCTGAATACGATTTTGATGTTTTATTTATTGAATTTAGGGTTAGCTATATGTCAAAATAGCAAATAAAATAAACGACATAACCAAAAACCGGATATACGTCACAAACGATGACGCACACCAAAAAGGCTATTGATTGTACTATATAATAATGATTCGTATCAATAAGTTTCTTCTCTCATTTCTTGATTATATACAGAGTATACCATTTGGGACTATTTCTGAGGTACGACTAATAAAAATCAGAATATACAATGGCGAGCAAAACATCGAGGACACCTACGAAGAAGAGCAATAATAATAAAGACATAATTCCTTTAGATTAAATTGTTGCAGCGTTGTTACAGAATGGTCAGGGCAACATGAAACCGCGAAAGTTGTTAAGGTGTCCAAAGGGTGTACCGGAGTCACCAAGGAACTAATCAGATAATTAGAAGATCAGGATCTGAGTAAAAAACAGTTATCACCGAAATATATAATGTAACAGCCACTGCAGCTTAGCTGCCAAATTAACTCGAGATGTTAGGGATGTAAATGTCGGTGAGTGGACCGTTTCATGCTACTGGATTTCCTCAGGATCTCCATTGAAACGCCGGCATCGAATCACAAGATTACTTTTTGCCCGAATCACCTTCATGGAATGATTTATGCCTAGAGCAGAGTAGGTACTGATCTCAGATGAATTGCGTTTCTGTCTCAGTGGGTCAGACGGACGTCGGCGAGTATGGGAAAGATCCTAAGAAATATAAGCTCTTATTCTTTTGCTACTTTCATTTTGAGTTGAGTTGATTATGGCTTGAACGGGAAATTCTTCACAAGCACGTACAGAGTTGGTCTTCATCTAATATGACCCTCGACAGCTCACTAGTCCATTACGGAGATTCTAGCAGATCATGCTATGTCTTTCATGATCATTATGGGCAAGCGTAGCGTTTTCATGCAACATAATGGTATGAAGTATGGTTTATACATCCAGCTCGCAGTCCAGGCATAGCTTCTGTATGAGCTGAGAGCAGAGGAGGAGCTGTGAAAGTTGATAATACAAGAGTGGGATAGCATCGAGCAGAATGTGATCTCCAACTCAATTGAATGAAGTATGCCTCGTAGACTTCAGTGACCTAAATTTTTTGCTTGCCAGTATATTTCATTGGGATTGGATAAAAGAGTCTAGCCATTCAATAAATAACCCAGAAAATGAGCTGTTTAAAATTTCCAAAATAACATAAATATTATTTTTTACAAAATGTTGTTGCAAATGCAATCAATCTCGCATTTATTTAAATCTTGTCAAATAAATCAATAGATATAGCTAAATAAAGTTGAATTTAAAGACTCGTAGATAAATATTTGTTGGTGAAAAACAACAAATCTGGATTTATTTATAATTAGTGATTATTTGTGTAAAATACGGAGTTTTATGTTCCGACAGACGAAATTAGATTTTATGTAATAAATATATAAATGATTCGTTTAGTATCAAGGATTTATTTCGAATTATTGGCCTTATTTCAAAAACCTATGTTACTTAGACTTGTGATATTTGAAATGAACTACTATAAGCTTCTCTACTAGTGGTAACACGCCACCTTCAACTTAAACCAAAATATAATCAAAGTTGATTGATTAATTTGGTTTGCAATTAATAACATATTATAAAAAAACTTGAAGTGACTCGCATACACTCATCCTATATTCAGAACCTTATCTGCACAACAAAAAACACTCTTCCCAACTCAATTCTTTCGGAAGTGTTCCAAACACAGACGCAGCATTTCCACGTTGTGTGGAAAATCCGATCCTCTGGGTGATGAAACTCCAAGAGTCCTTGACCTTTTGTCAGGTAATTTTGTGCCCATTTCAGTGACCAGGCGCTTTGCTTCATCACCCCAAGAGCCGAAAGTTTCGACAGCAAATGGAGCTTTGTAATTTCTTTGTAATTTCTCTCCAATATATGCGGCCCCTCCTGCATTTTGTGATGTTTGTTCTATGTATGGAGGAGCTAATAAATGACTGCATGTAGGAGCTTATGGCATTATGGCAAGTGACACCTCGTTTGAAAGATATATTCAAGTTGGAATCATATAGAGAACTTTTTTATTATTAATTTTGGGAAGAAAAGTTATTCCCATAAAAGGTTCTGCGTTATCTAAAACCTAGAATACAATCAAATATCAAACTTTTCAGACGTATACGAGGTTTGTCAAAAAATATGTGTTTCACTCAAGATTAAAGTACCTTTCAATTTGATAATATCGAAAAATGGTATTAAAAAAGCTGATCAGAATTAAAAACTACGATTAAATAAGTAATTACATTCATTTAAATTGAAACTTGGGCGACGACCAAGCAATGTGAAACGCGTTTGATGCGATAATTACAGTAAAGCAAGGTCGGGCATGGTTAGTACTTGGATGGGTGACCATGACAGGGAAAACCATCGTATAGGGCCCGTACAGCCTGCAGCGAAACACTTTAGACTACTAGGGTGCACTTTAGACTACTAGCTCTACTTAGCTCCACAACATAACTTGAAGGGGATATACGATTAGGTAGCTGCATTAGGTAGCTGCATTAAAAGAATTATGTCGACATAATCACAATATCCATAATTACAATACTAGACAAGCATGTAATATTCGTACAAATCGTTTTCGTCTGACAAAATCTCAGAAGAATTCACTCAACTATAATATCTTACCAGCAGAAATGAAATCTTTAAGTTTGAATAAATTTAAGAGGAGTTTAAAAACGTATTTACTTGGATTTTGTTTTTACTCTGTGAACGAATACATTGAGAATTGTCAGAATATCTAGAAAATTTTTAAAATGTATTCATGCTCATTGGACATTCCTTCCTTTCTGAATATATTTTTTATCACTTGTATTTTAACCTTAATTAATTTTATTATGTGTTATGTGTTTATATTTTTATTAATATGTCAAATGTTGTACTTTCTACATTTTACATTTTGTATTTCTGACTTGCTACAAACATTGTAAAAACATGTAATGTAGTCAAATAAATATATCTATCTATCTATCTATCTATACATATTCATTTATTTTGCAAATAATAAAATACATTCAAACACTAATTTTTTTTTTAATTTAATACAAACATACCCGCATCAACTACTAAGAGTTATTAGCAGGAGGACTTACAGTAGTAGTAGTAGATCAGTTTTAAATTTTGTTATACAAATTAATGTCTTTTAAAGCACTTGTGTCTTTGGTGAGCACATCCTTGAATACCGCACTTAAATTATTCTGTCTTCTATATCTAAAATATTCGGGACACTCTAAGATGATATGTTTTATAGAAAGAGAAACATGGCAATGTATACATTCTGGTGCTGGTTCTTTGTTGAGGAGATATTGATGTGTAAGTAGTGTGTGACCTATTCGCATGCGGGTTAAGACAACTTGGTCTCTGCGTTTTTCCGGTATTGATAGAAATAATCCGACTTGTGGCTTAGGCTTAACTTCTTTCAGTTTGGATGTCGTATGGCTCCATATTACTTGCCAATAATTAAATATATGTTTTTTGATTGGATTTATGTGGTCAGTGAAGGGAATTTTTTTAATGTAAGGTGCTTCTTGATTAGATGTTGTATCTACTGCTAATTGATCGACTTCTTCGTTTCCTTTCATACCAGAGTGAGATGGAACCCACAGAAATGAGACTTTCCTTTGGGTGAGGCGTATTATTTCCATTTCACTTTTGATTCCTATGAGAATAGGATGTGAAGGGTAAAGTTGTTTTAAGCCAAGTAACGCACTCAGTGAATCTGTTATGATGAGAAACTTGGTTGCTGTAGAGTCTTTGCACACTATTAGGGCTTCCAGAATTGCAGTGGCTTCTCCCGTGAATATACTACATTGATTCGGTAGTCGGATGGCAGATTTGTTATTTCCACAGATGTAAGCTGCTGCAATTTCTATTGTGATTTTTTGAAGCATCTGTATAGATTTGCAGGGTTTGGAGGTATTTTGATATAATTTCCGTGGAGAGGTTTTGTAGGAGACAGGGGTTGGTTTAATTTTTTGGATTTTGAATGAGGGACGTATTAACATCTGGCTTCTGAGACATCCAGGGGGGAAAGTTAGATTTTTGTTGGAGCGATAATTCAAATTGAAACACTAAGTTATAAAATTAACATCATATCAATGTTAGAAAAAAAAACAAATTTAATTTTTACTTATATCAATGCTTCGACATATCCTCCTTTTTTTAGTAATATTTTTCGATATTGTCAATTTTAAAGGTACTTCACTTTTGAGTAAAACTCATATTTTTTGACAAACCTCGTATATGACTGAAAAATTTAATATTTGTTGACTGTTTTCTAGATAATGCAGAACTCTTTATGAGGAATAACTTTTTTTCCTAAAATTAATAATAAAAAAAGGTTTCCATATGATTCCAACTTAAAGGGGCATATTGTGGAATACCTACTCAGTCACACTATTTATCGTATTTCATTTTTAGGAGTTTTTCAACAGTCTGTGATTGATGATAAGTGCGAGATGAAGATAAAAAGAAAACTCTAAATCAAAAAATTGAATAATAAAACTAAGTGTTTTATTAAAATATAAACGGGTTCGTATAAAAGTCGGTAATTTTTAATTAGCCATTCTCGAGAAGGCAACTAGAACGAACGCCTCTTAACTGCTAAAAATTCATTAGTACCATCCAAGCGTATAAACATCCAGACAATTATTATGCCCGGTTTTTGCCATAAATTCACCTAGATAAAACGTAACATTTATCTTCTTTTAAACTCGACTTGGAATCATCCCCATATAATATATCCTCTTTGCGATGTTAATCCAACTGAACAAAAAAAATCTCACGGAGATCCTGGTAGTGCAGCAATTCAGCATTTCTGATGATTTAAAGACGACGACGACGACGACGACCAAGGCCGTTGGATGACAGACTCAGTTAAATTAAAAAACCGTTGTCAGCTTTGAATAGAAGCAACACCGTTAAATTTTTATATTTTAAATTTATGATAACGCTATAATGAAAGAAGATGATATATGAGATGCGTATACTCTGCAAAATAATGAACACACTGCAGTGAATTTCATATTAAACAACCTTTTAGGCAACGATTGATAATAAATACCGGATAATATCTTGTGATGAAGCAGATTATGATGGTATTTACATTGCTGTCAGATATTACCATTTTATAATGATAATTATGTACTTTGTTATTCCAAGTGGATGTGAAATACTGATTGTTTTTGTCTCCTTCTCCTGAATTCCATTTCCATTATTTTCGCTGAAGTTAAAATAATACATTTAGATGGCTAGTATTTAATTTGAATTCAAATAATATTGAATAATTTATATTCTAATAGAAATCCTGACTAACTGCTTCATTATTCTCATCTCTGTGGTAATCCTACCTTATAATTCTTGAATATTGGCAGGCTTTGCTTCCTAAGAAATATTTTCAAGTAACCCCACAGGACATAGTCTCAAGGATTCAAGTCGGATGATCGCGAGGGCTATTCATTAGACCACGCCTTCAAATCCATAGAATAAATACAAATACGCCGAATCATTTAAGCTTCTCTCAATGAAAAAGAGATCAATTATTGTCGCTTATTATTCGAGCCCACACATTCAGTTTTTATGGGTATTGGGTGTAAGATTCACGCATCCAACTGTGTAGAAGTAAGAGGGAAGCGTACACGCACGCGCTCGCCAAAAGCAAGTAAGCTGGTTGCATATCTTCGGAGCGATCGATAAATCTTGATTAATAGAGTTCGTTTAGAGGACGTGCTAATATTTTTTTCGCAGTGCACTTGAACATAACCCTATATTTTCAATGATTACTAACGTACCCTGTCAAACGTGAAACGTCAAGCACATTGCACAATACGAACAAAAAAAAGTATAGCGGGCACCATGCTATTGCATTTTCTCCGTTTATAAATAAACTGACACGGGGCCAGCTCTTTTTGTAACCGCACTTGCATCTTAAAGTTTCGAGTTTGCGCAGTGCTAGCGCATGATAGTCGAATATACGCTAGAAGTATTTAATGGATGTATTTCGATGTCATTGAGGATTCACAAAAGTGATTGAAAACATTTGGGGGGTGGTATAACGAGGTTAAACTCAATTCAATTACTTGCTTCAATTTCCTTGGATTTAGATTACCTGACTTGAAAGGTTCGTTTCCTTATGAAATATAATAACGAACATTACTATCGACGAACTAATTTGGTAAATGGATGAAAATTCATAGAATAGTGCTGGGTTCACACGAACAGGAATCTGGGAAAGAATTTAATTCCAAAATAAACATGTACAACTTAAAATTCAACATACAATGTATACTATGTATTCTACACTGTATTATTTAAAAGATGCGACATAGGGATTCTAGTACAAAACTGTCAAACGCGAGCTAACTTTTTTACCAAATAGCGTTCATAAAAATTAATAACAGATTTGGAATGGTCGTTGAAAAATAAGTTCAAATGCACTTTTAATTTTCTTGAATTCGCTCTGGTTCAATAATGAAATGGATAGTTATGTTTAGGAGAGTCAAACTCTCCATTGTCATACCACTTTCCAATAATTTTAACCGAGTGGGAAATAGCTGCATGGGTACGCACACAGAGTATTTAGAAGTTAAGCCTGAAGTATGGCGGTTCGATTCGCCGCTGTGATGAAATTTTTGGAACTTTAGTTCTTTACGTCAGGTTAGATTTGAGCGACCGGGGATCGCGACGCAAAAGATCTGACCGTTACGTTATGTTACGTTGCTTCGTTATGTGCCTTGCTCGCGTGCGTCACGTGCGTGTGCTCTCTCCTGAGTCTCTCTCTCGTTTACGAAGCAGCGATTCATATTCTTCGGCCAGGAATCGAACCCGGGCCGCCCGCGTGGCAGGCGAGCATTCTACCACTAAACCACCGATGCTACATTAGAATTATATGCAAAGCTGGTATTCGCAGTGCTGGTGATATACTTGAATTTGTTCGGATAAATGTTTACTTTTATTTCCATAATTTTTTTTGCGCGATTGATCTTTTTTGTTTATTTACAGCATCGGTTGCCAGAACGGTAGGTTGTGTTTAACACGTCGGTAAGTGATTTACTTACCGTTCAGACGTCGAAATAGTATATTAAGTATTAAGAACGGTAAGGGTTGTTTACCGGTCGACAGCAATTTTGCTGGAGACCAGTATTATCCTTAACGTTCGAGATGCTTATACCATTTTTACCCGATCGTATTAAATTTCGAATAAAATAATTCAAATTTCTTCGAAATGAACGAAATGTCAAAAGTGACATTTATATTTCTCGATCAGTTTAAAATGAAATTTCCATTTTGGTGAAATTATTTTTATGCTATTTATTTCTTTTTATATTGCTCTGTTCGGTTGTGTTCATTAAAAAAAATATAAATAAACTTTGTTCCTATTGTGTGATGAATGAAGTAATATATTATTTTGGACCCTTTAAATGTATGTAGGGCTAAGACGCCGGTAAGTAATTTACTCACCGACGTCTGAACGGTAAGTAAATCACTTACCGACGTGTTAGACTTAGAAACCAGTAAACACAACCTACCGTCCTGACAACCGATGCTGTAAATGAACAAAAAAGATCGATCGCGCAAAAAGTAATAAATAACAATTTCACCAAAATGCAAAATATTATATTTTAAACTGATCGAGAAGTATAAATGTCACTTTTGACATTTCGTTATATATATTTCGATATATATTTTTTTAAATAATCGATTAATCGAATGATCTAAAATTATCGATCAATCGAAAATAATCGAATAATCGAAAAAATCAAATATTCGGAAATAATCGGTTAATCGGAAACAATCGATTGATTCGAAATACCCGATTGATCGAAAATAATCAATTAATCGAAGATTTATTGATTTATAATCAATTTATAATCAATTGTAAATCGATCAATAATCGATTATTGTTAATCGATTAACAATCGATTATTATTAATCTAATATTAACCGACTATTTTCGATTAATCGATTATTTCCTACTGTATATTTTTGTTAAATGAAGTTTAATCCAGAGTAAAATAAATTCTCATATTAATATGTGTATTCATTTATTGATTCAAAAAAATTTTTGCTCAAAAGGAACTGAAGTTCCTACCGTGTGTCCCGCGACACGTTCTACCTTTTTTTACTTTTTGTTTCTAGTTTTTTCTACAATTTTTGTCTAAAAAACAAATAATTTGAAATGAAGCTAAGTTATTCGTTCCAAAAATTGTAAAAAACGAACTAAAAACAAGACACCACATCGAAAAAACAAATCGCCATACTTCAGGTTTAACTTTTGAATTTTTTTGTGCACCTAACCGTGTAGTTCTTTTCCAAACGATTAAAAGTATTCGAAAGTGCTTTGAATATGAAGTTCGACTTTTTTAAACATAACTGTCCATTTATCCACTAAACCAGAGCAAATTTGAGAAAATTGAAAGTGCAATTGAACTTATTTTCCAGCGACCTTTCCAAATCTATTATTTTTTATGAACTCTATTTGGTAAAAAAAGTTAGCTTGCGTTTGATAGTTTTGTACAGAAATCCCTCTGTCACATTTTATAAATAACACAGTGTATGTGCATTTTATTCGTAGGAATATTAAGGTTGAACTGTAGTTTATAGAATACCCGTGCACTAATTGATGGAAATTGGTACATCTACCAGTTGAATTTCGGAAGACACAGCCTCGACTCCTTCAATAATTTAATATTTACCTCAAAACACCCACCATTCGACTTACATAAACATAAATGCGCCACTTTATCCTACAGTTCGAGCCGCCTTATGAAAAAAACTGTTCGCGTGTTTCAACTACCGCTCCTACCTTAACCTTGTATTACTATTTTTTCATGTTTTAGTTGTGCACCACTACTTAGAAGCTGGGATCTATCCTTGTCATGGCTAGATATTAGCAAACTATATGTTGTTTATAAAGATCTTCACTACTCCAAATATTTGATCATTCAAAGTCATGTTTGATAACCACTGATAGTTTGAAACCTAAATAATAAATTACATTTTTCCTACTAATTGTCCTTCAGATGGTCATAATAGTATATCATACACCAAGGTGGTGGGGACAAATATTATTGATCGAGCGGAATAAGGAGCGAGGCTTATATGTCTTCTCCACCGTGGTGTATATACACTTTTTTTTACCACCATCCAAATTTGAGACAAAAATTGAGAATAAATGACATTATAATACACTATTTCAATGATAAAATATTACAGCACTCACAAACGCACCACGAGAAGCGTTTACTTCGTCGTCTGACTGGCAAGTACACTCTCTGTTTTTGTTCCATAGATTATGAACGTATTCCTTATGTCATCAGTCATTTTTGGTTGAGCGCGAATTTTAAACAGATGGCATTCAAATTCAAATAATTTTATCTTGATAGGTAATTTCAAGCAGCAAATACGTTAAAAACAATCTCCGGGTTATACAAAATTATGCTGCACAAGTTTTTGTAGCTACTACCTCTGAATTCTCAAAAATTTTGAATTATTTTATTATTGATCTAGATTAATGATAGAAAAAATTATTAACCGCTTATAGAGAAATTAAGCTTCTCAGTTGGCTAGAAGAAAAAATAAATGTAAACTTCACAGCTAGTAGTTGAAAAAACTAAAACCCGGTCGCACCAACCGACCGTAAAAACAGTCGATACAATAACCGTTCATCGACCGATTAATCGATGATTCTCCGATTTTTCAAAATACCATTTGCGCCAGAAAAAGCTACAGTGTATTTGAACAATGATTTGAACCGACCGTTGAATGTGAAGTGAAGTGAGCGTTTGATCTATAACCCTACATTAAACGTATTGTCAATGTCACATGAAATATAAAATGGAAACAAAAAGAAAAGAAATTGAATTCAAAAATAAGTATGGTTGCAAATTTAGTTCAATTGTAATTAATTTATGTATTACTACATTTGTATTATATACAATTAAAGTTAGCTCAAAATATATTTGTTACCAATTCGAATTTCAAAAAAAAAGAGTTGATCAAATGAATTCGTAATGCATTCCCATTTCGTTCCAATTCAGCATCTTGATGTTCAACTTCAATTTCATTTTCGATATGTTGATCCCAATCTATTTTAAAAATGTTATCGTTTTCTATTGCTAAATTATGTTATACAGATGTGCCAATGATTACCCTTAATACATTTTCAACCTATATTTGCACAGATAAAACAGGAAAGCGTCGTTTCCAAATTCCGAACAGTGTTTCAATATCATTTCTAGTAGATACTAATATGTGAGTTTTGATAATTATTTTGGGATTGTGTTTAGGGGTTACCCAGTGGTGTCATTAAGTGGTTTGTGCACATGTACCCTCTATTGCCTATCAAATTACTGCTGAAAAATTCATTATCAAGAAACCGAGCACGAATTAAACTATCGTTACAAATAGTACTGTCGTGAACAGATCCCGGATAGCTTGCTACTATATCTGGAATTTTCAATTTCATATCACCAATCAGCATTTGCACATTGATAGAAAATCAGCCTTTACGATTTCTATTAACAAAATCTTAATATGGGTGCAGTCAATTGCTCAGACAAAACCAGGAAATCTAGCAACTTTAAGACTGCTGATTTACCACACCAATTTCTTCATTTGTTCTAGGCATTCCACTTGATAAAGCTATGTAGTACCCTACTGGATGCACTATTCTACACACTGTGCTTTTATGTATGTTAATAATATGATCACCGAGCACTTGTTCAAATTAATCTGTGGCATAGTACCTCTTAACGTTATTAATAATTGATTCATAGAGGTCACTCCATTATTTTTTTCGGAACGTATTGAATATTCTCCAATAATTTACCATAGCTGGTTTACTGTTTCTTTGCAGAAACAGTATCTTGCTTTAAATTGTTGGTTATTAAATAAATTGAATGGTCACATCTCGGTCTTTTGTGTAATGTGTAATTTTCCGTAATGTTTCAATCGCAATAAATAATATTGAAAATATTGCCGAATCCGTTCAAACTCCACAAAATCAAACAAATGTCATTAGAAAAATAGCGAGGCTATTACCAAAACGGTCCGTATTTGCAATTATCGCCCGAAAACGGTCGGTTAATTCTATCCGTAAAATCAATCGATTAACGGACAGCTTTTGGGTGGTGCAACACAAAAGCTACGATTTACGGTTGATCGGCCGATTCAACGGACTGTTTTTTAGCTGGTGCAACCGGGCATAACTGAAAAATATATTAATGTATATAATCTGGTTAAATTCGAATTTTTATTTCAATTTTCTTGTCCCGAATCCTTCAAGGAACTAACTATTTCGAAACATAAAACTAGCAGACGTTGGCTTTGTAACGACGTTAATCAGGAAACTCATAAATAATTATTTGTATTGACCAAAAGAAAAAAAAA